>JANHAO010024466.1:0-11631 GCA_026873985.1 Saraca asoca
AAAACTATCACAAAAATTGCAACAAAATGTATTGATATTGTGCACTTATTATTTTGAATACATGTCAAAGTGGATTTATATAAATAATATTTTGCACATATATTTTGCCACCAAGTTAAATTTTTTGGTATCATTCTTGGGTTAGTCAATCATTGTGTCTAGAATGCATTCCTACCTTGAGATGGGATGGACTTATAATTATTTATTGAATGAAGATCGTTAGGGCTAAAAGAAATATACTTTTATATATACATATTATTTATATATTTGATGGAAGCAAATTGGTTAAAATGAATTTTTAATTTCTTAACTTTCACCTAAGTTTCATTCTTATCTCTTAAGATTTATTTTGATTTTATATCCTAACTTTTGGAAAGTATACAATGCCACTCACAATGTTAACTATATCTAGTTTACTAATTGAAATTCTTACATGACTCAAATTTGAAATCTTAGTTGATATAAAATAAATTTTGGGTGGAAAAAGTACCAAAACATTATTTTTCCTCAAAACAAATGAATTTACTTTTTTTTATATGTTTTTAGAAATGGTTAAAAACTAATTTTCTTTTCTTCAATATGTTTTGTACCTTTACTATGCATCCAATTTATTTTATTTAGTGTCAGGTAGTAATTTCCATTAATAAACTAAACCCAGTTAGCTTCTAGGGGTAACAAATCGATGAATTTGGATCGGATCACTAATAGATGGATTGGCAATGATCCATTTATTTATTTGTGACCCTATGAAAACTTCATATAGGTTATGGATTTACCTATAATTATATATAAAGGGTGAGATACAATCCATCCATTTATCTATTTGATAATTATTATTTTTATATTATTTTATTCTATCATTTTTATTATCAATATTTTTCTTACTATTACAATTATATCTTGCTATTACAAAATAATTTTTTACTATTAAAATTTTACATTATGTTTTAAAAATATTTTATTTGCACTACAAAATTGGAAGAACTAATAAACTAAGAATAATTTTTTTTATTCTCATACTTTCCATTTTTCCTCGAAATTTTTCTACATATTACACATGTAACATGTATAAAAATGATAATAGAATAAATGTCATCTAACATTGGCATTTTTTTAAAATTTGAAACATCTAGAATAAAAAAGTACACCTTACTTGAAATTAATTATCATTTCTTTAAAAAATTTTGAAAATTTGCTGAAATAAATAATTGATCACTAATATTTAAATAGAAAAAATTAAAGTTGAATATATTATATAAGCCAATACTAATTGACTCTTAGAAAATTTTTAACTATAATTATTTTTACAAAAATCAAAATGCTAAATATACAATCTTTTTTCATATTACAAAAGATGCTAAATATAACAACTTTTTCATTTCATTAAAATGATAAACATAAATATGAATGGATAAATAATTATTTATGAATTGACTGAATATGGCCTTTATTGAATAGGGTTAATAATAACCTAGCCCACATTTTAACATGGATGGATATGGATGGATTATAACAAGAATGGATATGGTTCACAATTATCAAGTTCATCAGTGTGTGTGACTATGCTAGGATGTAAGGATTTTTTATTTTACTTTTATATTTTATTTAATTTAATATAATACTTTTAAATTCAAAAGTATTTATTTTGAATTTTAAATAAACATTAAGTTGGATGGATAATGAATTTTTATGGGTGGATTTTTTTTAGGTGAATATAAGGTATTAAAAGCCCAATAAAAGAAAACAAACTACAACAGCACCAACTAAAGGGTGAAGATCCCAATCATATCATGAAGGAGAAAGGAGCTAAGATCTCTGGGAGACTCATTATAGATGTAGAGACCAAGATGATGAGTTAGGCCATAAAAAGCCAACCAGTCAACATAGAGATTGCTTTCTTCATAGCCATGTTGAAGGTGAACAACCCAGTCTTGCTCCAATAGCAGTTTACATATCATCAGAAGACTTGTATTATAATAGTTCCCAACCTCCTTATCTTTAAAAGTGCTAGTAAGCATCAAAGAGTCATATTCTAGGAGGTGCCTAAATCCTCTATCCCAAGCCAATTCCAAGCCTTCGATAGCGCCCTAGAGCTTTACAGTAAAAGAACTATAGATTCCAAGATTTTTAGAGAAACTAACAAGGTAACCACCTAAAGCATTTCTTATTAGACCAGGACAAGCAACAAAATCATGATTATGCTTAGAGGGTCCATCAATATTTAACCTAACCTATCCACCAAGAAGAGGGTCCCATTAAATTTTAATAGAAATTTGATGATGAGAAAAATCAACTCCATACAAAGCTTGAAAAGACATATTAATCTAATTAGCATAATTTAAAATTATACTCAAAAATTTATAAGGATAATTAAAACCTATTAAAAAGATAGCCTTATTCCTTTAATTCCAAAGGAACCAGATGGAAATACTTTGCATCGAAGGCCATTTCAAACCATAAACCATGAAAATTGACTTGCTGAGGTTATGAAAAATTCAATCCATCAAATCGAGGGTGAAGAAATCTACTTTGTATTTAGGAGGGATCAAGGCCAACCAAACATCCTTAGCCACCTACACATTCACATAATAGATGTAGAATATTTTCTGATTTACTACACTAGACACAATTCGAACTACCTAAGTGCCTTTTATGTCTTTGCTCATTAGTTAACAATCCATTATGTAAAACTTTCCAAATGAAAATTTTAATGTTCTCAAGGTCCTGCCATTGCCAGAACAGCTGTTAGATTTTATGATTATGCAAGTATTCATAATTCTTTAGCATATCATAAGAAATTCTAACAAAGAAAACACCATTCTTTTCTCTTTTCCAAGCTTAACTATCATTACCATATATCAAGTTAGATGGATTCATAGCATAAATTCTTTTTAGAATATCATTGGAAATATAATCCCTTAATTAATTTAGGCTTTGAGAACCATTATCAGTTACCAAATTAGAAACTCTAGCAAACGCCACTAAGGGAATGGACTACAAGCCTAGGTCACACAAAGTAACATCACCAAGTCAATTATCTATCTAAAAAGAAATAGAATTACCGTTTCTAAGAGACCACTTTTGGCCATTCCTCATTTGCTGCCATACATTAGAAACATCCTTCCATAGTTTTGATTCTAAGCTTTTAACCTCTATATTACATTGCTAATTGCTATTTCTCCCATACTTCCCTCAAAGGACTTGAAATCAAAGATCATCATATCCCATATTAATTTTCCAAGCAAGTTTCATTGAACAAGAAGAGTTCATTGTACAAAGATTCTTGATGCCAAGATCTCCAAAATCTTTAGGCTAAGTAATTTTTTTCTAAGGAATGATATGAAGTTTCCTTTTAGTAGAATCATTACCCCAAATAAAGCTTCTTTGAATTCTTTCAACTTCTTGACAAGTTAAAGTAGGAATAGCAATAACTTGCATAGTGTAACTAGGAAGAGCTCTAATAACAAACTTTGCCAAAATGACCTTACCAGCCATTGAAAGGTAATTAATCTTCTAACCAGACAATTTATCTTGAACCTTTTTAGTGATATGAGCAAAGGTAGATTGAGAAATCTTCTAATGGACCAAAGGAGTTCCCAATTACAAATCCAAATTAGTGGTAGGAGAGAAACCACATTTATCAACAATTTTTCTTTGCATTTCAGTTTCATATTCTTAAAGAAAAAGATATTGATTTTATTCTCATTAACTTTATGGCCAAAGGTAAAACAAAATACTTAAGTAATACATCACAAATTCAATCAATCTTTAAGAAATATTTAAATGAAAGAACCAAGTCTATGTTGACAAAGGTAGTCTATGGGTATTCTTTTTCTTAAATAGATTTTTATAAAAATTAACAGCCATTTTGATAATCTTAGCATCCTTATCCACCTAATTTCTTTGTGAATGTCTCAACATAGTCATTCTATTATGTCTTTTTTTAATCACAATCTTAGTATGGTAATACCTTGTGTTTCTATCTCCTTAAGCTAGCCATAAAGTTTAAGATTTTTGATGCCATAAAATTTGTTCTTGTTTACGGGCAGTAGCAAGGTCTTTTTGCAATTGAGTTTCTAACCCATCAAGGAAAGGGTTATGACCATTTTTTTCAAGCACGTTGAATTCCTCCAACTCTAGCAATTAGCTCTTTCTTTCTTATCTTGATATGTCCAAAGTTTATTTAAAATTTGCAAAGTTAAGGCAAGCTCATGAATAGTCTCAATGATATCTCTTTATTGATTCTGGTTATCATCAAAAAATTGTTCAAAGCTAACATGAGTCATGTAGGCAGTCTCAATATGAAAGAGTTTGTTAGCTTAAGAAGGAGGCCCACTTAAGATGTTAACTAATATAGGATAATCATCTGAATGAATTATAGGCAAGACTCTAACATAAATTTCTACAAACTCCAATTTGCAATCCATATTGTATAAGGCCTTATCCAACTTTTGAAACAAATGAAGAAAGTTTGGTAATTTTGGACTTTTCCAAGTGTATTTACCTGCCCTAAGCCTTCATTTCAAGAAGATTACAATTCTGAATTCTTTCACTAAAAAGTTTAGTATGAGACCATTTGAAAGGTGCTCCAACTTTTCTTTCATTTAAATCTTTGATGTGATTAAAATCCCTAGCTAAAATCCAAGGTCTATTATTTAATTGGCTAGGAACAAATAATATTTCCTACAAAACAGCTTTACTCTTATTATTAGGACTACTATAAACACTCGTGAAAAGCCAAGGATCTACCTTTAAGAATTTAACCTCCACATGTAAAAATTGAAAAATTTTTTGCATGACAGTAACTGTCACCTTATAAGACTTCTTATCCCATCCATATTCCCCTTGAAAAGTCATCAACACCAACCATATCAAAGTAATTAAAACTTAAAGCATTAAAAATGAAAGGCTTTTTATCAGCTAAAATTCTTGTTTCAACTAAAACCATAATGTCTAGGTTAAAACCACTTATACGAGCCAAAGCATTGGAAATAAATTCCTTAGCTCTTACACTACAACAATTCCAAACCATAATTGCCCACATAACCATTGAAACAAAGTACAAAAGGGAGAAAAACATCTTTAGAGAAAATTAGGATATAATTATATCTTCTTCTTTCACTTCATCTTGGCACTCCAATGACTCATGCAAACAGTTAGTCTGCTCAACACTTTATGAATTTACAACATTAAAAGGCTTACTAGGTGGATCCAAAATTCAAATTAAATGACCCAATTTTACTCAGTTGGTTTGGATCTAGATTGAGATTATTTTCTAACTCAGAATTTATGAAAAGGGTTTTTGAGACATTAGTTAATTGTTTGGAGTTGGACTGAGTTGGCATAGAAAGAAAACCTTAAGAGAAGTTAGTGGGCTATTAGATTGAGAATTATTCATCAGATGAGCACTTAGACTTTCTTTTTGGGGCCATGCAAACCATGCATCCATTGTTTGATCTGATGAGCACTTAGACTTTCCTTTTTCTTTCTATGAATAGATTTCTTGTAAAATTTTGATTAATCTCCTGAAAATGCTTAATGATATCAACATCAAATCCACCTTAAACTTTTGGGATCATTGTCTGCTCCTAAATAGCAAATTTAGAACCTCGTAAACTTTCATCTAATTCTTAAAATTTCCTAATTACCCACCTTTTTTATCTTTTGGTTTCCTAATTGTTGATAATGGATTTTGCTTATGCCAGAATCTAGCCAACTGAAGAGGTTCTTCTGGAACTTAAACTGCAATATAGTTACAAATACAGTAAACAGACACAGAAAGGCAATAGGAAGAAGAAGAACAACAAGGAACATAGGATTTTAATGTGGTTTGGCTAAATTCGGGTAGTACCGGACCCTACATCCATGGTAGTGTTATTGCTTCTGAGTAGATTTTTACAGAGCTTCAGTATAGCAAATTTTTCTTACTTTACAATGATCTTTTTCTCCCTATTTATAGAGGAAAGGAAGCTACAATAGTAATTTTACATGCTGTAAATTTATTACATCAAGCATTTATTGTACAGGACAGAATGAATTTTTACAAATAAGCCTCTACAAGTTGCATTATGCTGGTGAGACCCTTGTCTGTCAGGTGTGACGTAAGCTTGTCTTTCATTTAACAAGTTTCTAGCAGGAGGTCGCACCTCGTAAATCAGAACCTTTAGTCTGAGGTCACTTGCTGGCCTTCGACCAGTCAGGTCGAGTTCACTTATAGCAAGACAAGCTCGTACAAAGTCAGCTATCAGATATGCATGCCATAGCTTAGCGTCCTCATCCTTAGCAAGTTGGTCCTTTTGGATTTAGCTTCTATTCTACTTTGCAAGGTCAAAAATCACTTATAACATAAGCCCTTAAACTCTTAGCTCACTTTGCAGGCTAGGAGTTGAATGATCTTGCTAGCAAAGGGCCTTCTTTATGGATCACCGTACGGTCAAGGTCCTTTAGTCAACCTATCACTTGATTTGTTCTAGACCATTCCTTCCATCATACATGTCTCATAGACATGGAGGCATCCGCCTCATTTTCTTCTAAGCCAATTAATGAAAGTGGTTGGGAGTTCTTTCAGACTCTTCAGTGAGACCAAAATTACTTTTATTTAAGGTGGGGGAAGTGTTCTTTCCTCCTTCATAGAGAAATCTAATGGAAACCTTAGACAAGCCCCCCACACCTCTGGTGCTTTGTCTTTCTGGTGAGGAGTGTATGGTTTACTGTATAGGAAGCCTTTTCAGGCAATTCTCCTTCTCCGAGAATGAGGAAAGATCTCTTGAAGATCTTAGACTATTTCCTCCAGGTGATGTCAGGGGGACGATCCTTTCCAGTTATTTCAGTTTGTTTTCCTTGAATCTGTCGTACTGAGTAGAGAGTTGGAGAGGAGTTCTAAACCAAGGCAGGCTGTAGGGGAAAGAGTTGAAATCAAGTGTGTTCGCCAGCCATTCTGCAGATTGGGGCCCTTCTCCGAGGCGTCAATCTTTCTTCCAATATATAAGTTAGATTAACTTGTATTTTGATTTTCTTGAAGTAAATATACCTCGTCAAGGCTTTCTAGTGAATGAACTTTTCTGTCATTCTTGCGTATTGTTCTTCAAATTTTCCATATACAAATAATAGCATGAAATTTAGTGAGCCACAATAAAGTAGAACATTCAAGTGACCAATCGGTCATGTTGCTTGAACAAAGATTCTGAGTGTTAAAGTATCTTAAGTGATAATTGGAATGTAAGTAGATCGCGTGAAAGCCATGAATGCTTAGGTCGCATAAGAGCTGTAGGCACTTGACCACACGAGAGTTGTGATCATCCAGTCCCATGAGAGCTACAATTCATGAGCTATAACAACTTAGTTGCCCGAGAAGTGAGTTTATTTTTAGTGTCTCCATGCCTCAATGAGCCCGCAGTTTAACTGGAACATTTGAGTTTAATTTTAGCATCTCCACGCCTTAGCGAGCCCACAGCTCAACTAGAACATTTGAGTTTGTTTTTAGCATCTTCATGTCTCAGTGAGCTCGTAGCTCAACTGGAACATTTGAGTTTATTTTTAGCGTCTCCATGCCTCAGCGAGCCTACGACTCAACTGGAATATTTGAGTTTATTTTTAGTGTCTCCACGCCTCAACTGGACTGAAGGTCACAGTTGGCAAAGAGTCTATGGATATTTTAGTGTCATAATGCCTTAATCAAACCAGAGGTCGCGGTTGGCAAAGAGTCACATATGTTGCTTGAAAGAGTTGATTGCATGCAAGCTACGAGGACATTCAATAGCGAAAAGCAAGTTGGAGAGAAGCGATGAAGAGATGCAAAAGTACCAAGCCAATTGGCAAGCAGGTTTCTTTCGACAAGGATAGAGGAAAGCTTTTACATTCTCATTTAAATTCAAAATACATCATCAATGTATAATTCTGACTAAGCCCCTTGGCCCTTGGTCGAGATCTCGTTGGGGAAACTAAGACCGCTGCCTCGCAGGTCGTACTACATATTCCTTTAGGCGGTCTCTCCTGATCAGGTCCTTGATGGCATCCTTGAGCTCCTGATAATTCGAGGTCCCATGCCCGACCTCGTTGTGATAAGCACAAAATTCATCTTTATTTTTTTGCCTGAAAAGGACCTTCAAAGGTCTGGGCCTGTCGAAGTCCTCTGATCCCTCTTTGTCATGTATATCCTATCTTAGGAATCTGATAGGATATTGTATTATTCATAGCAAGCAGGGGGCTAAGGTTGCTCGCCCCTAGGCCTATGGGACTTTTTTGCAGTTTGCATGTTAGAGTGGTCACCTTGATCCACTTTACCCCTCTTCTTACCTTGAGTAAAACCACCTTTCTCATTCTTTTAGACTTTTTTCAGCTGAATGTTTCCTCTCACTTAATTTACTTGGCAGCTCATTCATAAAACTCAATAAGATCTTTTATCGAGCACCTATATAGGCTTTTATACAACTTTTCATCTTTGTGAAGTCCCACGGAGATCATTGCTAGTATGGTTTCTTCAGATGAATTCTCCACTGAATTGGCTTCGAGTCTGAACCTGGTAATATAATCCTTCAGCGACTCATGCTTAAGCTGAAAGATCATCACGAGATGACAAGGGGGCATGAGTTGCCTCCTCAATGCTCAGTACTAGCTAATGAACTTCTGCTGGCACTCTTCACAGCTATAAATTAAACAAGCTGGGAGACTTCTTAACTAGACTTGAGGTACACCTTCTAACGTGGTTGGGAAAACTTGGCAGTTGACTAGGGGATCAACCATCTGCAAATCCATTTGCACATTGAATATGTCGAGATGGTCATAAGGATCAGTATCTTTGTTATATAGAGGAATTGCAGGAACATTAAGTTTGAAAGGGAGGGGTTGAGTCTTGATTTCTTTTGAGAATGACGACCTGTCCTTGTAGCGAGCTTGATTATTTAGAGCTTGTATACATTCCTTTAGCTAGACCATTTTTTGGAACAATTCTTCAACTAGTAGGTCCTGGGCTCTGGACTGCTAGTTGGAAGACTACTGGAGCCTGTGATCCTCATGGACACGAGTGCTACAATTTGGAGTTTGCTTTCATGTGTAATGAGCTGGAGAATCTTTTTGATTGGTCTTGGCCGAACACCCAGCCTATTGCTGTCGGTTAACATTCCCGGGTGTTTTGATCTTTGCCTGCCTTTGAACACCTTGAGCTTGCACTTATGCTAGCATTGTAACTACTTTGGTTAGTTCTCTTATCATATTTTCCAATCTCTCTTGGCATTGGAGCTAGGTTTGTACTCCATCAGTGTTGTTGGTAATGGTGATAGGTTGACAAGAGTTGGCTGGGGGCAAGCTAGAAGTAACACCTATGATAGGAGTGATGGAAGATTCTGTTATGGACATATGGCCTTTTAGAAAATCAACCAATGCATTTAAAGCTCTGTTGGCTCTTCCTCTTACCATAGTAACAGCTAAAGATGAACCAGAAAACAAATGAGTCACCACAAACAGTGCCAAAAACATTGATAGTGGATTCTGGTTCTGCCAGAATCTAGCTAACTGAAGAGGTTCTTCTGAGACTAAAACTGCAATCTGGTTACAAATACGATAAATAGACATAGAAAGGCAAGAGGAAGAAGAAGAACAATAGGGAACAGAAGATTTTAATATGGTTCAACTAAATCTAGGTAGTACTGGACCTTACGTCCATAGTAGTATTATTGCTTTTGAGTAGATTTTTATAGAGCTTCAGTATAGCAAATTTTGCTTACTTTACAATGATCTCCTTCTCCCTATTTATAAAGGAAAAGAGGCTACAATAGTAATTTTATATGCTATAAATCTATTACATTAAGTATTTATTGTATAAAACAGAATGAATTTCTACAAATCAGCCTCTACAAGTTGCTTTTTGCAGGTAGAACCCTTGTCTGTCGGGTGTGATGTAAGCTTGTCTTCCGTTTAGCAAGTTTCTGGTAGGAGGCCGTACCTCGCAAATCAGAACCTTTGGCCCGAGGTCACTTGCTGGCCTTTGATTAGCGAGGTCGAGCTCGCTTATAATGAAGCGAGCTCGTATAGAGTCAGCTATCGGATATGCACATTATGGCTTAGCATCGTCTTTTGATAAATGGGAAAAAGTGCATGAAAATAAGATAGTTTTGATACATTTTGTTAATAGTATTTTGTGTTTTCTTAGTAATTTTACTTTAATTTTATGTTTTGTTCTAGATACTACTCTTGGTTTGTATTTTTTATGTAGGATGATGAAAAGGCTTAAAAAGAAGAAAGAAATTCAAAGAATGAAGCTACAAATAGATCAAGGAAAAGTTAGAAGAAGAATCCATGCAATAAACAAGCAAAAATTGAAGAAAACATGAAGATTATACCTAGCACGGCCATGCCATGCAACACACCCAAGCCGTGTTAGGTGCTGCAAGAAGTTTGAAAAGCAAAATCGAAGAAATTGGAGACTCCAGCACGTAACACGGCCATGCTACACAACACGGCCAGGCCGTGTTAGAGTCTGTATGAAGCCTGACAAAAAATTGCAAAGGAAATTGAAGAAACAACACGCAACACGGCTGTGCTACACAACATGGCCAGACTGTGTTACAAGCTACCGTGTTCAAATTGATAAATCCTTTCTCATGAAGCACACCTAGCCCGTGTTATAAAGCCCGGCCATGATGAACGCGAAAAAAAGCTATAAATAGGGCTCTTTGTAATCAATTTTACATCATGTATAGTTTTAGAATCCTTCTTTAGGTTTAGGATAGTTCTCTCTTCTCTTTTCTCTTCTTTATTGCTTTAGGTTTCTTTTCAATTAGTTTATGCATATCTATTTCCAGATTTTATAGTTTTATTTCATTGAAAGTTTTCCAGAGTTTTCTTTTATCTTCTATCTTCTTCTTCATCTTTCTCTTTTATTTTCTATTTGCATCTACTTCTTCTGCATCATCTTTCTTTTGCTGATCTTTATATTTTCTTTACTTTCTTTCATCTGCATCTGCATTCTTTCTTTATTCTTTTATCTTCTTTTACTTTCTTTATTGCATATTTTCTTTATTGTTTTTTTATTTCTTGCATCTACATTCTTGTTCTTGCATCTTGATTTAATTATGATCTTTTTTTTATTATTTGTTTTTGTTCTTATTTCAATCATGCATGAGTAGATACCTACTATAGGATTGGGATTAGCCCACCTATGAGTTCTTTGGCAATTGTTTAAGCAAAACCCTTATTATAATTATTTACCCTAATTGGTTTAACTATTATGCCTGCATAAAGATAATTTGTCTGATCAACTTATTGTCTAATCTTAAGTAGATAATTGAGGTACCGAAAGGTGAAAATTATTACCGGAAACCTGATAGTTAAATAAGGGAATCCTAGTTACGAAAGTAGATGGGAATCTCTTAGGATCAAACTGGTTAGCATAGAACTTAAAGGGCCAAAGTTTAATTTAATGCACGAAAGTAGGTATTAGATTAAATTAGGTACGATTGTTAGATCTCGAAAGAGGCTAGTAATTAATTTAGGCCAAATTAGCCCCAATTGCTTGAATAGTTATGATAAGAAAATTTTCTATTGTTTGTCAAGAATCATAGGTGAGGTGAGTCCTAATCCTAGGCTTTTTACATTTGATATCTTCTTTAATTACTTCCTTATTTTCTTTCTTTA
>JANHAO010024467.1:0-11699 GCA_026873985.1 Saraca asoca
TTTGAGCTGTTTAGAGGGTTGATTGATAGAAACATTCTTACTTTCGGAGTTAAGGTTTTTCTTTGTCTTTTCTCTCTCTCTCTCTCTCTCTCTCTCTCTCTCTCTCTCTCTCTCTCTCTCTCTCTTTAATATATTTGGACTTAATGCTTTTTCTTCTGTAAAAGGTGTTAGCCTTGTGGCTACATAGTCTGTTTTGATGTTAATAAACAACAAATATTTGAGATTGATAGCATAACTCATCATAACCTATACATTCTATTTTGATTACAAATATTTCAACTTTATTATCTAACAATTTATTTTGATGTTTTGTTCTTATTCTTTTTAGGTTTATGCATCAAAGTTTGTGATTTAAAAGATCAACATTTTAGATTAGAATTTATTTTATTTTTTAGATCTTTTATAAATGAATCTTAAAGTGATTTTTGACTCAGATATTTTCTTTTAAAATGATGAAAAAGAAAAATATAAATTGTGCACTTGAAGTAACTTTCAAAATCAGATTTTATAAAAATGATTTTTCACTACCTGTATCAATTCCTTAATTGATTCACAAGTTAAAAGTTTTCAAAAATGATTTTTTTCGAAAGTTAGGATTATGATCAGAATTGATTCACCAATCGATTCACAAACTGCTTTTAAAATTTTATGAATCGATTCATTAATAAAAAATAATTGCAACCACTTTGAATCGATTTACCAACTGAAAATTAGTTATTCTGTTAGAGTCAGTTACAATAGTTATAATTATCCTAACTACTTTTGATTTTCATATCAGATTTATCATATTAGTTTTACACTTTCTCTATCTTCGTCAGGTGAGAAATTTTCTAAGAAGATTGTGCTTCACAAGATTATCATCTTTTTCAATTTCTTTTGCAATTCCAGAAAGCTTTTGAATCAAAGATACTATAGATTCATCTTAGATAGTTTGAAAATTGTCTCTCAAACAAAACTGGTAGTGTATCACTTACATTACTTCATTTTTCTTTTAATTTCTAGGGATTTAGAAATCTAGTTTTAGGTTTGCAACAGCCTATTAATTTCTTGTTTTTTACATTAGGTGTGGAAGAGCCTGTAAAAATTCTTCTAGGTTGTCAAGATCCCTATAATTCTTGTGTTGTAATCTTTTGTATACATATTGGCAGTTTAAGAGCCTAGTAATCTTGATGTTTTTCTTTTAATTGAATAGGTAATTTGGTTGAGGATTATCCGAGTGGAGTAGACTTCATTTGTGGTTTCAAGGGTGTTGATTACTTTTTATTTTGCTTTTTACATTTCATTATTGCACAGCATATATTCAATATATTGATCTATTATTTACACAATAATCAATTAAATTTCAAATAAATCAATCTGCTACATTAACTTCCAAAGAAAACAAATTTAATTAAGTAGTATAACATTCCCCTAAAGGAATAAGGAAAAGATCCCAAGTTTAAAAACTTTAAACTCTGATTGTGGGACCTGATAGTTAGTATCAGAGCTTTGGCTCTTGATACTCCTTTTGTTAATAATATGGATTCTAGTTTAAATATCATTTTTGATTGCTCATCTCTGAAACATCCATCTCTATTTGACTCTGAAAACTTTGATTTCTGGAAATACAAGATCAAGACTTTCATAGAAGCCTTAGATGCAAACATGTTGGAAATTATTAAATCTAGTTATGACTACCCTAAAATTCTTGTCAATGGTGTTTTTGAACCTAAATCTAAACTGCTATGGACAAAGGAAGAAGAAAGGAAACATCTTCTTTCCTCAAAGGTAAAATGGATTGTTGAAAATTCATTTTCTGCTGATGAATTCTCAAGAATTTGAAAGTGTAGGATAGCGAAAGATACCCTAGATACCTTGAAGAGCAGCATTATCTCCTGGCAAAGCATGAAACTATAAAGGTTCAAAAATTCCCTACATTTTATTGTAGTCCACATATAAGTGATTCAGATGAAAATAATACTTCTAATGAATCTTCTAATGATCTTGATAATTCTAATGATGAATCTTATATGGATCTTACAAATATTTGTGTGAAAATGCATGAAGTACTGCTTAAGACTCAGGAGGAACTAAAAAGATTTAAGAAAAAGTTGAAGCAATTAAAAATTAGGAATGAGGGCCTATTAAAGAAAATTGAGGAAATTGAGAAAGAAAATATTTATTTGAACATTCTAGCTAAGAAATTAGCTAGTGAGAATAAATCATGTGAACAATGTGAGAATTATAAGTGTGAGATTGAAAAATTGAGCAAAAGTTTGCAAAGTTTTTCTGATAGCAATGCAAAATTGAACAACATGCTGGATAATCAAAGACAATTTCAAAATAAGAGTGGCTTAGGATTTAAGCAATATAGGAAGAAGAGACCAAATAGGAACTTTAGACAGATCACTTAATTTTATTGTAATCATAAGGGTCGCCATATTAGATATTGTCTGCACAAAAATTGGACATATCAATGGAAACCCAATGAAAAGCTTGTTTGGCTACCTAAAGTGTACTTATCTTGTTCAAATACTCTGGTTGTAAACTTTGATAGAAAATCAACTATTGATACTAATAATTTTGGACCCAAAGGTTACTGGGTACTAGCCAAGAAAAAAGTGACTTTAGTTTTGTAGGTTTCTATGGGAGAAAAGAAAGCAACTCAAGATTAAAGGATAGATGATGCACTCACCACAAAATAGATTATGTTACCCCCAATCTCAGCAATTTTTTCTTATGATTTTCTATTTTGATTCTTGATGTGCATATTGCATTTACTGACTTTAGCAACAGAGATGTTGCTAAGTACTTGGAGTTTCAAGTGATTAAAGCCATAAAATCAGTTGTAAAACACTTCAGCAATTTTTTTTTAAAAAACTAAGCACTATTAAAAATCAAATTCTAGACATTTGAATTGATTCAATAATCGATTCAATTTTACCAGGGTTTTCAAAAAGTTTTCAAACTGATTCATGAATCAATTCAAAAAGATGTTTTACACTATGAATTGATTCAAAGAATTTCTCAAACTTTCAGGAAGTTTTAAAATTTTATAAGTTTTTGAAGCTCATTTGAATTGATTCATGAATTGATTGATAGGTTTGAATTTTTACTATATGAATCGATTATCAAACTGATTACCTTAAATGTTCATAACAAAACCAATTCCCTAACCAATTCAAAACCCCAAAAACATTCATCTGAATCAGTTCATTATTAAAATTTGTGCTTTGAATTGATTCATGAATCCATTTGACACATACAACTATATGTACCCGAATCGATGTTGGACTCATTCAATAGTGCCACCAGCTAAAAAACCCCATTTTTTCTCTCTGAACTCATTGCTCCTTTCCCTCAAATTTTTCTCAAAATCTTCAAATCCAAACTATTTTTCCCCAAATTTATTTTATAGAAACATTTAAAACTGCCCTACAAAAAAATTTAACTAATTAAATTTTCCTAAAACAACCAAGATAAAAAACTCCCAAATCATTACTAAAACCCTAGGTACCAAATTTCTCAAATTTTTGTAGAAACTCAACCATGTCCAAAAGGATGAAGATTCCTGTAAAACACAAGGATGAATCCCCAATGAAAACAACTCAATAATCTAAAAAAGGAGCCCTATTCAATAGTCCATCAGAGTATACCTTTTACTTAGCCTATGAGAATAAAAAAGTTGAGCCTATCAAATGTTCTAGTGAACAAATATTTAGGACCACCCATTTAGCACAACTACTAGAAAAATACAAGCTAGAAAAATTCATGACATACAAAAATACTGCTTACCCTAGACTTGTTAGAATGTTTTATGCCAACTTAGCTGAGACTGAAGGAAAACTATTCTGTTATGTGTTATGTAAGCATGTGGTTGTTGATACTAATTTACTTGCTTCTGAATTTGATATTGATAATTTTACACTAAAGCTTACTATAGAATCCTTCCCAGATTACATAGGGAATTGTCTATAAGGATGTTGTTTTCTTTTTCCACCCTTAGAGATGGAATTGGAAAACTCTTCATTACTAGCCTTTCTCTTGAAGATAGGATTCTACACTATGCTTTATGCAAAGTGATTGTGCCTAGACATATAGGTTTTACTCAAATTGTTGATGATGAATTGTTTTTTGATGTGGACTATTAAAAGTCATCTGGATTATAATTTCCCATATTATATTTTAAAATACATGCCTAAATGTTCAAGAAGATCAGACATTGGCTTTTTACCATATGGCATGATCCTGACCCCCAATCTTTATCAAATTCAAAATCAAAGTATCAAATGAAATTTTAACAACTCCTTCCAATGCAACTACTATGATTACTCTACACATTTTCACAAAATGAAACTGGAAGAGGACAAACATGGGAAATGGGTAAAAATCAAGACCAACCAACCTACACTCATAGAAGGATCTGGCTCAGTTCCACTTTCATCTGAAGCTAAAGCCAGAATCATAGAAGTAATTAAAAGGCTACAAAAACACATGACTGACCAAATGAACAAACAAGTTGACAATTATGGAGCCTTAATTGACATTATGGAAGAAAGATTCTCAAATCTAGAAACTACAAGCCAAAAAAGAGATAATGAGATAAAAGAAAGGCTAAAAGCTCTAGAGATGCAAGTTGAAGAGATCTCCCAAAGGCTACACCAACAAGAGGAAGAAGCTACGCTTGCCAAAATTGGTTCACCTCAAATAGAATAGCCTTGTGTTTGTTATTTGCTTTTGATATTTCTATCTGTTATCTCATAGTCCCTATTTCCCCTACTTTCTTTGTGATGTATTCAGACTATGATGTTGATATTTTGATGTTAATATGATTTTGCTAAGATGCATGATGGATATTTGATAGTTGATATTTGATTATGTTACTATTTTTGACATTTTCAAATATTTTTTTGTGTTATTCTTTCTAATATTTTGTGATGACATTTATATTGAATTACCTTTATCATTTTTGGTATATTTTTGTTATTTTCCTTTTTGATGTGCCAAAAGGGGGAGAAATATGAAAATTTCCCAAATTCCATAAATCTTAGATAAGTTTTTTTCAAAATCTAAAATTGATATTATTTTCAAAACAAAAGGGGGAGAAAATAAACAAAAAATGAATAAATGGTTTCAAAACAAAAGGGGGAGACCATAAATAAATGAGATCATATAATTTCAAAAAGAACTTTGGAATACATTTTTTTTTCAAAATATTTTTTTAATTCTTATCTAAAATTATTTGTGACCATCAAAAAGGGGAAAATTGTTAGCCTTATGGCTACACAGTCTATTTTAATGTTAACAAACAACAAATATTTGAAATTGATAGCATAAGTCATTGTAACGTATACATTCTATTTTGATTACAAATATTTCAACTTTATTATCGAGCAATTTATTTTGATGTTTTGTTCTTTTTCTTTTTTGGTTTATGCATCAAAGTTCATGATTCAAAAGATCAACATTTTAGATTAGAATTTATTTTATTTTTTAGATCTTTTGTAAATGAATCTTAAAGTGATTTTTGATTTAGATATTTTCTTTTAAAATGGTGAAGAAGAAAAATATAAATTGCACACTTGAAGAAACTTTCAAAATCAAATTTTATAAAAATGATTTTTCACTACCTAAATCGGTTCACAAGTTAAATTTTGAAAAATGATTTTTATCGAAAGTTACGATAATGATCTGAATTGATTCACCAATTGGTTCATAAACTATTTTTAAAATTTTATGAATCAATTAATAAATTGATTCATTAATGAAAAACAGTTGTAACCACTTTGAATTGATTTTGTAGAATTAATTCACTAACTAAAAATTAGTTATCCTGTTAGAGTCAGTTACAACAGTTATAAATATCCTAACTGCTTTTGATTTTTATATCAAATGTATTATATTAGTTTTACACTTTCTCTATATTCCTCAAATGTGAAATTTTCTGAAAATATTGTGCTTCACAAGATTATCATCTTCTTCAATTTCTTTTACAATTCCAAAAAGCTTTTGAATCAAAGATTCTACAGATTTATCTTAGATAGTTTGAAAATTGTCTCTCAAACAAAATTGGTATTGTATCACTTACATTACTCCGTTTTTCTTTTTGATTTCTAGGGATTTAGAAATATAGTTTTAGGTTTGCAAGAGCTTGTTAACTTCTTGTTTTTTAGATATGGTGTGGAAAAGCTTGTAGAAATTCTTCTAGGTTGTCAAGATCTTTGTAATTCTTGTGTTGTAATCTTTTGTATACATACTGGCAGTTTAGGAGCTTGGTAATCCTGATGTTTTTCTTTTAATAAAAGAGGTAATCTGGTTAAGAATTATCTAAGTGGAGTAAATTTGATCTGCAATTTTAGGTGAAGTTGAACCACTTTAAAAATTGTGGTGTTGATTACTTTTTATCTTGCTTTTTTACATTTCATTACTGCACAACAGATATTCAATTTATTGATCTATTATTTACACAATTAATCAATTAAATTTCAAATAAATCAATATGCTGCATTAACTTTCAAAGAAAACAAATTTTAATTAAGGAGTATAACATTCCCCTAAAGAAATAAGGGAAATATCCCAAGTTTTAAAACTTTAAACATTGATTGTGGGACTTGATAGTAGGAATATTTTAGGTTTCAATCTACTTATAATCAATTTAACAAGAACTATCAATGTATAAAAAAAAATGTGACAATTTTATTTTATTATTTTTTTGCTTAAGAATTTTTTTAATCTTTTTCAATATATTTGATAGCATATATTTAACAAATGTAAATTGCTAAATTGTCGATCTTATATACAAATTCTATTATAGTAATTAAATTATAGAAATTGAAATATATTTGTCATAAAAAAATAATTGAAATACCTATATTTTTATTTAGAGATTTCTTCTATACACAAATCTTATAATAGTCTTTAAAACACTTTTGAAATAAAAAAGTGTGTATTTGAATAAGCTCCAAAATTAATTTCAACCAAATAAAATTAATTCTAAGCAAGGTGTTATTTGACAATTTTTAAACATTAATTTTAGTTACTTTTTTGCTTCAAAATTAATCTATCTTCTATCTTCTATCTTAAAGCTTGTCTAACACACCAAGTGGCATGCTCTCTTTTCATGTTTTCCTACTTAAAACTTCATTAGCGATTCTCTTTTTTTATTCACTCTCTGTTGTTGCCAGTTATATGCATTACCAGACTCTCTACCTCAAACACACTATCCTTACTTTCCCAAATGTTCATCTCTCCTTTGTCTCTCACTCACTTTCTCTTCCTCTGACTACTACTAGCCTCACTTCCTTTGACCATTACTAGCCTTTCTCCCCTTAACCCAAGCTCTCTCGACACCAGCCACCAAACTTCCATTTATGTTCCCTTTCTCTGAGTTTAACATAGTCTGGCTTCACTAATTTGAAATCCTTAGTTTTTCCCTTTGCAAAAGTGCTTAGTTTAGACGTTATTAAACTACCCATTTGTTGAACAAATGTGTCCCAAATTCATTATTAATGGAGGCTTTTTTTTTCTGCCATTTTGCCTTTAGCTCTCTCATACTCTTGCTCTCTCTATCTTTATTTCAAGTCAATGCCTTTCGCACTTGCTACTGTTTTCACTTTTTCTTCTTTTATACTAAAATATGCAATAGCTTCTAATTTGTAAGGTAAATTTTTGGTACTTTTGTTGTATTCAAAGCTTTGATTGAGTATTTTGCTATGTTTGTTGACTATGCTGTAGGAGATTCTGCCATTTGAATAGGGTTGAACATGATTAAAGATGAAGATGGTTCGAACTAGGAAGTATTGTCAATTTTTTTTTGCTATTTTTTTAAAATGTTTAATTTTAAAATCATTTTTGTTGTTTCATATTTTTTTGCCAAATCTAATTTTTGTAAATTGATTTGCATAATTAATGATTTCTAATTTGTTTATTTCTGAAATATATTTATCTTATTTGATTTTTGTTTATCAAGGTTGATTTTTGATTGATATGAATTTTTGTTTATCCAACATGATTTTAGTCATAATCTAAGTTTTCTAATTTTTGTTTTGACCAATATGAATTTTTTCTAATCTTAGTTTTTTTTTCTTGTTCATGGAGTTTTTGCATAATTTCCTTTTGCCTCTCTCTTTTCTTTTAAATTACCCTTTTTTTTTTGCTTACTTTTAGTTTGTATATGAGTGCATTCCTTACTTTTCTTTGTTCTGAAGCTTCATTCCCTCATATATGCTTCTCCAAAACCAAGATTTTAAGTTGAGATCATAACAACACTTGAGAAGACTTGAGACTTATGGTATGATTAACTATGATTTTTTTTTTTTGTTCTTTGTTGCTTTGTCTCATTCTTTATTTGTGGTATCAACTTTTGATGATTTTTTCTCCTCCTCTCATTTCCTCTTATTTTATTATAGAAAGTTGTACTCTTTCTGCTACCTAAAAATTATGGTCTCGCTATGGATTTTTCTCTTTTACTTATGTGAATTTTTTTTAATAAAATTATGTTTAATTAACATTTATGTTTGATAGCCAATGAAATGACAAAAATAATAAACTAAACTATCTTGTAGTAGAATAAGTCCAAGTCGATCCACATGGATTGATGGTTAATTCAATGTTGGAAAGTAAAAGACAGAGGATATTGGCTATCTAAATAGAATGTAGAAGTAGACACTAAGCAGCAAAATAAACAAATAAAATCAATTATTATAAGGAAACTTTAAGTGGAAAAACTTCAATCCAAAGGACCCTTATATTCAATTTAATGATTAATCATAGACATAAAAGTTTTATTCCATATTTAATCACTTAGCCTAGAATTAAATTAAGCCTAGTACCTAAATTATTCTTGTTAATTTTCCTCTAATTTTATTAACTGAGCCTAGCACCTAAATTTAATCTTATTGCTAAATTGATTAAATTCCAATGCCCCAATTAACTTAACAATAGCATTAGGAACCAGAAAAGACCAAAGTTAATTCATAAACTCACCCCAGCAACAAATTTGTCAACCACGCTATATTTAGCTCACAATTAAAAACTCAATTGCTAAACAAACATAAACAATTTTGATTACAGAGGTTTATCTAATAGTTAATTACAATGAGCAATCAATTAATTGGTGAGATTAACTAATTGTCTAAAGCAATTAATTCCATTAAATTAGAGAAACAAGGAAATCAAATTGGGAATAAATCAACAATAAAATAGGTTTCACAATCAACAAGAGAATTGAAGCAAATTTTCCTTTAGATTAAATGAAAGATTAGCTATGCATTACAAAAGAAAGTGAAAAGACAATAAAATAAGAAAATAAAGGACCTAAAAGAACAAATGTTCTTACCCTAGGAGAGCTCCTTATTTATTGTAAAAATGGGACAATGAAAAGATTCCTAATGGACTATTGAATTTGTGTTATTTTACTTTATACCTTCCCTCTTAATTTGGCTACTGATAAAGTTAGATGGAGGCACAATTATCTCTTAGAAATCCAATAGCTCTGATCTTGCTAAAAAATTTGATTTCTAGTTCAACTTATAGGGTAGAAGCCAAAATTATTTTGTAGAACAATCTAACCTGTAATAGAATTCGTTACTTAGATTCATAGCCATGAAACTTATTCAAAACGGTGTATTTTAACCTTAAAATCTTCATGAAAGTTGTAGTGGTAGATCTTAGCTATCCACTAGGCTTTGGTTTGCACTGAATTAAGGTATGGAACTCTAAATATGGTCAAAATATCGAGACTAGTTTTAGATCAGTAAGTCAGCACTCTGTTTTGGCTTATGGACTGAATTTGATCCTTTAAATGGATGAATTGGCCTTAGGACTCTGCATAAAATTTGTAGAGTTTCATCTTATCTTTCCAAAGACATAAGAAACACCTAAAACCGAAGTCTAGAACTTCATATACACCTAAAAACTTGAAACAATGTCAAATTACCAAATTAATTCAACTAAGTTCCAAAATTAGCCAAATTAATAAACGAATCACAAGTATTCGATTTGGCTTATAAACATGATAAAATATTAAGTATATATGGGATATAAAATATGTATAAATTAATCTAAGTCCAGCACCCCAATTATTTCAACAATAACCTTTGGAACTAGAAAAGACCAAGACTGATTCATAAACTCATCCTAGCAGCAAATTCATTAATCATCCTATATTTCTCTAGAATAATTAACTAGCATGAGGGCCAATCAAAAATCTTATTGATACTCAAGCCAAACAACCATAAACAACTTTTGTTACAATAGTTTAGCTAGCAGTTAATTATAATGATCAATCACTTAATTGCCTAGATTAACTAATCATTCAAAGTAATTAATTTCATTAAATTAGTAAAACAAGGAAACCAAATTGGGAATCACTCAATAGTAGAAATTGTTCTCACAATCAATAAGAGAATTGAAGCAAAATTCCCTGTAGATTAAATAAAAGATGAACTACATATTACAAAAGGAAATGAAAAGACAATAAAAGAAGAAAGAAAGGACATGAAAGAACAAGTGTCCTTGCCTTAGGAGAACTCCTCCTTTATTGCAAAAATAAGAGAATAAAAATATTGCTAAAAGACTACTAAAGTTGTGTTTTTGTACTCTACATCTCTCTTGTTAATTTGGTTACTGATCAAGGTTAGATGAAGATGCAATTGGACTTGGGTCTCTTCATAGAAGTTGTAGCCCTAACTCTTAGCAAGTCAATGGCTCTAACATTCCTTAAAAGTTCTATTTCTAGCTTAACTTATGGGCTAAAAATTGAAACAATTTTTTAGAGTAGTCCAACCCATAACAGAATTTGTCACTTAGATTCACACCTATATCTGGTCCCAATGGCCAAATTAATCTCCTTATTTTCACTATTGGGATGGCTAATCTAATTCAAATAGCATGCTAAAATAGTTTCTTATTGCGTCCTTTTGTTCTTGCAAGAGATCAAGACTAGAAGGAAGGCTCAGGTTAATGCTCGAAGGAGGTCCTTGAGTCTTAACCCTACTTGAGAGCTTGGCTAGCTAGCTTTTGGACATTGAATGTACACTTAAGGAGGATTGAACAGATGTAGAGGATCCTGACAAACTTGAGGAAGGCATACCTTGTTGAATAGACATATGAGATTGAATATGATGTTAACAGTTAGCCAAGAAGATTTATGTCAAACTGATTCCCCATGGTTGGCTTACGACTCTGCAATCAGAGGTCCTTCTATCCTATTTTGATTAAGAATCATTTCCTCAAGTTGATGCTCTATTTCTTTTTGGTGCTTAGCCTTTGAGACTTGAACCAAATGTCATTAGTTATTGGAATTTGATCTATTTCCTCGATTAATCCCATCTAGCTTTCCTGTAATGGTAGTTAGATGACCTAGTCCAACTTCTGTTCTTGATGTCTTAGATGTCATAGTGGGTGATTTTTACTTCTAACTCTTAAGCAGGTTTTCAGCAAGAAAGAGCATGGAAAAAAAATAGAGAGAGTGCGAAGAACTGAATATTATAGTATAGCAGACAGTATTTAGCAAACAAAAATTAAAATGCAAAGAGAGTAGAAGAGAACAAAGGAGGATGAACCTGATGAACGAAGAAGACGGCACAGAGGAAAAGACCAGAGTCTGCTTGATAGATGAAGAAGACGACGACGTAGAGGAAGAGACATCAGAAGGGTTATGAGAGTTTCATCATAATTACAAGTTTGCCATCGTGTTTTCAATGGTTTTCAATATAATT
>JANHAO010024468.1:0-11619 GCA_026873985.1 Saraca asoca
TTGCTCTTTCATTAGATCTCTTTATTATATTTGCTATTCTTATTTGATTTAGGCATCTTACATTGCAAACATCTGGTAATTGATAGCAAGATCCCTATGGGACTCGACCTGTATTTGCCAGACTCTACTACAACTATGTCGTGCGCTTGCAGAAAACAATACATTAAGCTCTGGCATCATCATTTTTCTTCTTGTCCTTCCCTTTGGATATAACACACTTGTGATCTTAATCACTAACTAGACAAGTGGGCTGAGCCTACTTGCCAATGTTCTTCTCTAACGGTCCTTTCCTACTAACCCCTTACTGTCAGGGCTCTCCTTGAAGTGCAACACCCTCAGTTTGCCTTTGTACGCCCTGAGCTTAGGCCTGAGCCAATGCTCTTACAATGTCAACCAACTCCTTCATGATATTTTCAAGCATTTCTTGACATTGGAACCATGCCTAAACTCCATTCGCGTCAAAGGCAGCAGGTTAACAGAAAGTGAGGGGTGTCATACCAACGATAATGCCTACCGCTGGGGTGGCAAAAATTCCTACTACGGGAAAAATTAGGCCTTCGGCTAGGAGCTTTTCTCCTTGCTACTGTACAGACCATCCAGCTGGGTACCAATGGCACTAGAACTCCTTATTATCTTTCCTCTTTTTCATTATAGCTGATCAGTAGACTAGATGAGAAGAGAATGCAGTTAGGGCCCCATGTTGGGAGCCAAAAATGTTGACAATGAAATTTGATTCTAAGGATCCAAGATTTCAATCAACAAAGTCAGTCCTTGAGAACCCCAAACTGCTAGCTAAAAGGTGTAAGTATTGATCAAGGAAGATAAAAGAAGAAAGGAAGGGGAGGAGGTAATGAACATAGAAATTTATCATCGTTCGGCTAAAGCCTATTCAAGCCCCTACGTCCACGCTGAATTTTATTATCAAATGCAGAATGGTGATTCTATTAGATTGTTGGGTTACAATAATGCTCTCTCACTGGGTCTTAATCTATTCTAGCAGAGTGTTTGCATGTAACTCTCACTTGTCTCATGCAACAGTTCTTCCTAACTATATATAGATATAAGGAGGGTTACAAGTATAATTTTATAGATAGTAGAATGATTACATATGCCACTCTAGGCATTTAATGCTTGACGTCAGATAATAAATGTTGGATGAATCACTATCGAATATCCGAAGGGCTGATGTGTCAGTTTTGAATGATGATCTATTAGTTGAGGGACACATATCTCTGGTGACTGACTGGACCTTTTGTACATATTCTTAGCTTACTACCTCAATGACCTGAGGAGGCATCGATGGGACTCACTTGGCTCATTTGACGGGTTCCATAGAGGTTGCCCTTAGTGCTTATCTTCGAGTGAGTCAAGGTCTTTGTTTCGCTCGCATTGTGGTGATCTGTGACTTCTGCTGTGTAATCCCCGATCTGGGCTTTTTGTGCTTCTATTGGTTCATGGTGAGCTTGTTTTATTTTTGCTCAAGGAACACCCATAACAATGTACAAATATAATTGATTGAATATCTATAGATTCTCTATTATTAAGGTTTTGTCATGATGGTAAAGACTTCCCTTTGTTAAATATTTGACAGAAACAAGTTGATTGACCCATTTGGATTGCTTGAGGAATTTCAAAAATAGTTCTTGATTCCTAAAAGATAAGTTACATGCTAACTTAGAAACATTCCACAAGTGTTGTGGAGGATAGAACTAAGATAATGGATTGACTTAAAGGAAAAACCCATGAAAGTTACTCCAATAAACATTAAAAGAAATGAAAGGGGAACTTATTTTCATTATAGGAAATTCAGGTACTAGAAGAGGAATTACAAAGTTTATCTTGCATATCTGAGCCAGAATAATTTTGATCATATGATATTCTTTGTTGAAATTACCATTTTGATTAATGATGTTTCTTTGGTATTAGATACCAGATATGGATCTCACATTTACGACAAGTTGTAGGTGATGGCAAGAAGCAAGCAACTAAGTAAAGGTGAAACACTATTATAGATTGATAATGGAGCAATAGTTGTTGCATTAATTGTGGGAATAGTTACTTAGTTTTTGTATTCAAGATTTTCTTAAGCTTTTCAAATATTGTTATTATATTACAAATTTTTCCAAAATTGAATTAAGAAAGTTTTATTTAAAAATGGAAGTGTTCTATTGTAAAATATGTTCTTTTATATCGTACTGAAACATTATCAAACAATCTTTATACTTTTGAGAGCAATGAATCCATGGTATGCCTTCAACAAAAAAACAAACAAAAATAAGATTATCAAAATCATGCATATGTACCATTTGTTGGAGAAGTGGAGTGAGCATAAGATGTGTTGGACTAGATCTAAATAGATGTATGTAGACCACTAAATGCAATGTTTTGAATATGGTTTGTCCATCATAAGTTTCCTTGATCTTCCAATCTCATTTTGGGGATATGCCTTAGAAACAAACACCCATTTTTTATGAAGTTTCCTCAAAATCGATGTCCAGAACACCATATGAGATATGCTGTGGCAAAAACCTACAAAAATTAATGTATGGGGTTATCTTGCCTATGTTAAGAGGCTAGTGGGAGACAAATTGGATAGCATATCCAATAAGTGTCTTTTCATGGAATATTGAAAAGAATCAATTGGATATTATTTTGACCATCATATAGAACAAAAGGTGTTCATCTCAAAGAATGTCACTTTACTAAAGAAAAACTTTCTCTTAGATAAAGTTAGAGGAACCTCGATAGACCTCGAAGAAAATTTATTGGTACACAACCTCTTTGAAGATCTAAGAGAACTTTGAGATCACTCAAGAGGCATGATCTGATGGTTGGAGGTGATAGTTATCACCGATAATTGGATATAGATCCAAGAACCTATCAAAAGGCAATGTCAAACATCATTTCAGGGAAATGGCTAGATGCCATAAAATTTGAAATGGAACAACCAAAAGGTTTCATATCAAGGGTAGAGAGCAAAAAGTATGCAAACTACAAAGATCCATTTATAGATTTAAATAAGATTCTCAAAATTGAAATACCCAATTTGATGGTGCAGTCAAAGAGCCTAGTTTTGTCATAAATGCAAATAAACCTTGTCTATACAAGAACTTTAGTGGGAGTTTAGGCACTTTCTTGGTACTTTATGTTAATTACATACTACTCAATGTAAATGATGTAGATATGTTACAAGCAACTAAAGCATGATTATATACTAACTTATCCAGGAAATATTTGAGTGAATCATATTATATATGATTGCTTTCGATACAACATGTGATTTTGTTATCAAAATCCATGATCCTAAAGGCTCCAAATAGGAGGGAAAAAATGGCATTGATACTGAATAAATTTGCAATAGGGACCATAATGTATGCTATATTATGTACAAAGACCAATATTGCATGTGATGTAAGTGCCATGGGTAGATATCAATCCAATCCTGGTATAGAACACTGAAAAGCTGTGAATGTGATTCTTAAGTGTTCTAGAAGTACTAAAGATCTCTTCATGGTATATGGAGGAGTACAATTGAAATTAAAATGTTACATAGATTCTAGTTTTTAATATGATTTCAATTACTCTAAGTCAACATTTGGTTTTATGTTAACTCTTAATTATGGAACGGTCTATTGGAAAAGTTTCAAAAAAGAAACAATCATTGATTCGACTATTGAGGCTAAGTACATTGTAGCATCATATGTAGCAAAATTTATTGTTTGGATGAGGAACTTCTTCCCAAAATTTGAGAGAGGTACATGGTACTTTTAATTCAGTAAGTGTATACTATGATAATAATGATGCCATTATGCATGTAAAAGTACCAAAGTCCCATAAAAAATCCAAACACATGATATGAATTTATCACTTCATCTTAGAGAATATAGCATATCCATAGACCGAGCCATTGTAATAATAAGTGTATGAACACCATCTTGAGAAGATGCATTTGAGATGCATGGGCAATTGGCTTTAGGGAATGTAGGGGATTGTGATAATTTCACCCTTGATGAACATAATTTATATCCTTAATACTTGGTTTTTTGTCATGTTTATGTGCTTAATTGGACAATTGAGATTAGCTTTTGTGGTTTGCTAAGTTTTTATGCTTAACTAAGTTTACTTGGTAAATTTACACTATTTCAAGTTGTTTCAGATTATTAGGCATATCTGGAGTTCTGGACCTTGTTTTTATGTAATTCTTATGTCCTTGGAAAGCTAAGAGAAAGAATAAAAATGTCATGAAGAGCCCAAAGCCTAGTTTAGACATTTTAGAAGTGAAATAGAGCATAGGAGCCGATGCATAGTGTAGTGTTGTGATCCAAAGCCTAACCCAGTGTTTTGATCATAAGTGGAGCTCTAAAAGTCATTTTGGTGCAAACTTAAGCCCTTGCTAAGACCCAAGTCTACAACTTTCATGCAAATCTTGAGAAAAAAATTGCATTGTTTTGACATAATTAAATGGCTATGAACTTAAGCGATCAAATCTATTATGCGTTGGATTGTTTAGAAAGTCTATTTTGGTGTTTAGCCCATAACATGAGCTAGAAATCGAATTTTAATGCAAGGTCAAGGCCATTCAAAATCTAAGTGGTAGAAATAAATTTATCTAAAGATTGCCATGTCCAAAAAGGCCTCCTTCCAATCCTAAATTGTAGCCTAACTCAGAGGCAGTGCATTGAACTTATAAATAGATAGCTGAGCTTTATTTGTAATATCTTTTTACTTAATTCTAAATTGTCTCTACCTTTTGGAGGATAGGAGCTCTGTTAGGCCAAGACTCCATATATAATCAGGCTTTCTCTTTTCCTTTTTATTTTCCTTTTATTTTTGTAATCAATATGTGGCTAGATTTCCCTCTCAATCTAAGGGAATTTTGCATCATTGCTATTATTAATTGTGAGACCTGATTTAATTATTAATTTATTCTAATCCTAATTCTCTTAATTCTCTATTCTTATTGATTATAATTACTATGAATGTTTGATTAGGGGGTGCATTAATTAATTATCCAAAGTGGTTTAATGCCAACTGAACTTCCATAAGCAATCTCATTGTTTATGGCTATTTAGTTGTAGGGCAGCAATAAGGTCTTGATAAGCTACTGGGGTAAGTCAATTTTCCTGGGGAATTAAGGGTAATTAATTGGATTTCTACTAGGGTAATTCAATTAATTAGACTTAGTGTTTTCAAAACTTAATGCTATTAGTAAAGTGGTTAGGGTGCTGGGTTTTAGCTGATTTAACAATAAGTGTCAAGTGAGTGCTAGGCTTGGTTAACTAGTTTAGGGAGAAATTAACAAGGTATAATTAGGTATTGGGCTTAATTAATATTTTAGCTTAATGGTCAAAATGGGAATGAAACTTAGTATCAAGAATTAGTCAATAAAATGGTTATAAGAGTCCCTTGCATTGAGCATTTTCCATTTGATTTTCCTTCAATTTTGGTTCTGTTTTGCATGCATTCTATTTGTTTGATTTAATCCTTAGTCTATTTAGTATCCTACACCCCCACCCATTATACTGTAAGCACATTAAAACTAATCTCCAACCTCTGTGGACATGATCGAGACTTACTGTTACTATTAACTAGCTTAGGTAGTTTAGTATTATTTTTGGCTAGTTTTGATAGTCGTCAGGCCTACAAGTTAATTACATATGATAGGACACATTTTATAATGATTTTATTTAAATCAATTATTGCTCATAAAAATATTTTATATATCATACATGCTTTAAATATTATTTGACAACGTCTATAGATCAAGAGGGCTAATAGGCAAGGTCATGCATAGAGATGACAATCATGAAATGGGATTCCTTACAAGTACTTATCTTAAATACTTCTAATTAGAGAATCATTGGAAATAGATGCTAATTACTCAAATAAACTAATACATATGATGCATAATCAATTAAGAGGATATCTCATTTCATAAACATTGGTGTAGAGACACTATTGCATATATGTGGGTGTTTAATGATAGAATGAGTTCATTGAGTTGACATATACAAGAGTTCCTAAATGGAATATGAATAGGATGAATTGGAATTCTCACATTGCAATGATGCTTATTGGTCCATAGACATAAGATATCATAGTAATCTTTTATATAGTCAATATTGTTCTAATTCATAGGAATCATAAAAGGGATAAACTTTGGGTATAGCTTTACTATGCATGAAGGTTTGTGAATATTACCAAAGGATTCATCACTTCTCGAAATAGGGAGAGAACATCCTATGTTTCCTAAGTATCTTGACTCAGGAAATCATTAGCTAAGGTAGATTGAAATCATAAAATAGTTTTTTAAGTTTCACAAATGAGTCATGAATAAAGGAATGGATACAAAATTATCGAATAGTTAGGATTTTTGACTTAATATTGATGAAAAAAATTTATACATATTTTATATCCCTTTATACTTAGTATTTTTGTCATGTTAATAAGCTTAATTGGTACTTCAAATTAGTTTTGTGGTTTGCTTAATTTTTGTGCTTAATTGAATTTATTCGATAAATTTACATTGTTTTAGGCTTTGAGGCATATCTTGAGTTTTGGACTTTAGTTTTGGATAATTCTTATGTCTTTGGAAATCTAAGAGAAATATCTAAAAATGTAATGAAGAGTCCCCAACCCAGTTCATTTGTTTGGAAAGTCAAATAAAGCCCAAAATCTAGAACAAAGTGCTGACTTATGATCCAAAGCTAGTTTTGGTATTTTCATCATAAGTAGAGCTCCACCCTTAATTTGCTACAAACTCAAGACCATAGGATAGCTAAGATCCATCCTAATAACTTTCATGAAGAGCTTAAGGGAAAACTACACCATTTTGAATTAATTACGTGGCCATGGACTTAAGTGTTTAATTCTATTATAGGTTAGACTACTCTAAAAAGTTGTCTCAATTTTTAGCCCATAACTTGAGCTAAGAATTGGGTTTTTATGCAAGGTTAAGGTCATTAGACTCCTAAGTGACTAATCATATAAAGGGAGTCATGTCCAATCAAGCCTCCTTTTAACCTTAATTGTCAATCCAACCAAGACGTAGTGCAATGAGCCTATAAATAACTACCTAAGCCATAATTGTAATAACTTTTAGATCATTTCTATATTATCTCTAATTTTTGGAGGAGAGGAGCTCTACTAGGGCAAGACTCTATCCCTATTAGGTTTTCTCTTTTCTTATTATTTTTATTTTTATTTTTGTATTAATATGTAACTAAACTCTTATCTTAATCTAAGGAAATTTCTACACTAATTCTTTAGTTGATTGTGAGACTTGCTCTTAATTATAATTTATTCCCAATTTAATTCTCTTGATTCTCTATTTCTACTACTTATAACTTCCATGGATAATTGATTAAGTTGGCTAATTAATTAATTATGCATTGTGATTAACTATTAGCTAAATTTCCATAGGCAATTTCATTGTTTATGACTGTTTGGTTGTGGGGTAGCAATAGGGTTTTAATTTACTGCTAAGGTAAATTAGTTCTCTTAGAGAATTAAGAATAATTAATTAATTTGCTATTAGGGTCAATGAATTAATTAGACTTGGTATTTTCAAAACTTAATACTATTAATAAATCGTTTGAGGTTATGGGCTTCAACTCATTTAACAATAAAAGCCAATTAGATGCTAGGCATGGTTGCAAAAATTAGGAAGAAATTAACAAGGATTAATTAGATGCTGGGCTTAATTAGTTTCTTAGCTAAGCAGTCAAAATAGGAATGAAACAATAGTGTTAAAGTCAATCACTGAATTGATTGCAAGAATCCCTTGAATTGAGCTTTTCTCTTTCAGTTTTCCCTTTTTCTTATTTCTGTTTAGCTTGCATTTTGTTATATGCAAAAAATGGCCTCAAGAGCTCGTAGCCCTAGGCATCTCAAAGGTGCCCAGTAAGCTTCGCTTCACCCATCAAAAAGTAGCACAGTGAAGTAGTCCCGGCACCATCCCAACCTCGCCTTGTGAAGCAGTGATGCAACGAGAAGATCACAAGACCGGCTCGTCAGGCAGCTGATCACCTTGCTCGAGCCCATTGCCTCGCTACAATAGCACTAACCTTGCTACAACGGTTCCCATGATGCCCTCGAGCCAGGAATTCCCACTTAGGACGCCTAGCACCTCGCTTGACACAGTTGTACCAAGCAACGGACGTAGACTAACACAAGTCTACAGTCGACCAAGGGGGCCCACCCCATAACCTACATTCTGCAGTAGCTGAATTATAGCCTGTTTACTATCTTTCTCATTTATATCTTGATGTAACATGATAGTAGCTTGTAATTAATGCATGTAACTCCTCCTTCCTCTATAAATAGAATTGCATTGTTAGAGAAAGAAGGGAGAGCCAACTTTTCTGTGTAGAAGCTCTGCCAAAACAAAGAACAACCTTGTAACATTATAAATACACCATTACAATAGCACACTATCGTGGACGTAGGGTCCAGTGATATCTAGATTTGGCTGAATCACGTCAAATCTTGTGTCTTCTTCTCTACTCTTCCCTTCATCTCTGTTTATTTCATCGTTCTATTACATCTGAACCGGATATAGGCTTGAGATCCCGAAAGAATCCTCCCGTTGGCTGGAGTTTGGAGCATAACCAAAATCTGACGTCAACACATTCCAACTATTTGTTTTAATTCCTAATTCTAATTAAATATCCATTCCCTCCCTTCCCCCCCCCCCATATCATACTACCAACACATAGAAAATAGATCGCTGGTCTTTGTGGACATAACTTGAACTCGCCCCAGCTATTACCTCAGGCAATTTAGTACTATTTTTTACTAGTCTTCATAGAAGTCAAATACCATATCCTAAGTTCAATTAGGACATTGAACAAATGGAAGGATTGTACTACGTAGTAATTGCGATTAAAATGACTCATATTTATAATTCACACTATCTAGGTCTTTACAATATGTTGCTCAACATTAATCATGATTTATAAGATTTAGAATCAATGAGATTAATTGTAAATATTAAATTAAAAGTGTTTGATTTAATCATGAATAATCATGTCCCATTACTAGCTTGGCGGTAAACCTAAGGGGTCACACACATAAGGTTGGATGTATCCATATTTATTTATTTAGAGAGAATAGTTCAATTATGAGATAATTGATAATTTGACTATGAGATAGTTGATGAGAAAATAATTAAATATAAATAAATAGCTTACTTATTCATTTTATTGGGACAATGCTTTAGAAAACTCCTTGTTCACTAAATAGTAGTTGACTAGGATTCCTAAAAATAAATACAAATAGTTTATTTATTTTATTGGATAATATTTTGAGATCACTAAGTAGTAGTTAACTAGGATTCCTAGAGACCCTAATAGTCTTCTTGTTGACATCAAATTTTGGTAATGATCCAAACTCTAGCCAATGGGGGGATTCTTCGGGATCTCTGACCTCTAACCGATTCAAATATAGTAGAACAGAAAAATAATCAAAGACAAAGAAGGGAAGAGTAGAGGAGGAGGCACAAGGTTTAATGTGGTTTGGCCAAATCTGGATATCACTGGACTCTATATCCACGGTTGCATGTTATTGAGGTAATGCAGATACAAAGTTACAGCACTCAGGTTTTTTTGCTTTAGCAAAGCTTTTGCCTATGTTCTCTCTTTTTTACAGAAGGCTCTTCCCTCATATTTATAGAGAAAATGAGGTTACAATGGTAATTACATATGTAGTAAATTTGTTACATCAGCATTTAATGTACAGGATTGAATATATAGACTAAATCTCCCTTTTCGACTACTGCAGATTGTCTTCTACAGGTGGGCCCCATTCAATCGTTGGAGCTAGACATGACTTGGTCTTCTGTCCGGTAAGCCTTCAGGTCGCAGGTTATGCTTTATCAACCAGATCACTTGCCTAACCCTGGGAATAAGGAGATCAAGCTCACTTCTTCGTACACGAGCTCGGTTTGATGAGATCATTTCATTATGTGACCTGATGGCGAAATGATTCTGGGCATGCTTTGAGCTAGTCCTCTCATGGTCTCAGGCTTCTCGTGAGCTCTTTCAGACTGAACCTAATTTTCACATACAACATAAGCCCCCCAACTCCTAGTTCGCTCAGCGGGCTAAGAGTTGAAATCCTTCGGTTCCCGTTCAGTTAAAGTTTTTTCCCGAGACTATTGTTTCATCTGTTCCAAGCTGTGCTTTTGGTAGCACATGTCCAGTGACTATTGCTGAGTCAACTTAGCCTTTTCTAAGGCTTATTAATGAAGACGGATGGGGGAATGGTTCCAGATCTTTCGGTAAAGACAACCCTGGCTCTATATAAGGTAGAGACAATCCCTTTTAGCATTGCACTTAAGCAAACTATGGAGTCTTTCGATAAACCTCCATCATTTTCGGCATCCTGGCCTTCCTTAAAGGTGTGTATGGCCTTCTGCATAGACAACCTGGAGGATTTATCTTCCTCGATAACATGGAGGATCTCATACGGATCCTAGACTATGTCCTCTCGGCCCCACCGTGAGGCATGTGTTTGGCAGGCCAAGCTCCCGAAGCTTCCTGATTAGCTTCTTTCAAGAGGAGCAGGTGGTTGAAGATGAAGGGATGCAACACTACTACTGATTATGCATTGGAAGAAGAAAGTTATAGCATGTGGTCCCAAATAAGCTGAGGTGCGGCCCTTCATGGCCGATCCTTCTTTTTAGTCATAGGTTTTTCCCTCTGTATTTTGCTTAGTCTGTCTCTAGAGCTTTCTGATGTAACTCTGCCTCGTTGAGGTTTTTTTTTACGAATAAAATTTCTTTTCTACAATTTGTGTTTGTTTGTTTTTTTGTTTTCTTTTTTCAAATGCTTCGGTTTGAACCATCTGTGTGACCTGCGCGTAGTCAAAATATAGCATGAGCTACGAAATGGAGTGATATTGTGCTCGGGCCAATCCTATGGCCAAATAAGTGAATGAATTAGTACAAAAATCATTAAATAATAAAATAAGTTCATGTGGCAGTCGTGAAGTTAATGAGTGAGCAATCTTACGCTCAGGCCGATCTCGTGGCCAAATAGACAAGCGCGCATGAGAGCTGTGACTTGATTAAGTTCGCATAAGAGCTGGAATTTGACAAGTGAGCAATCTTATGCTCAGGCCAATCTCGTGGCCAAATAGATAAGTGTGCATGAGAGCTACGACTTAATTGAGTTTGCATAAGAGCTGTGAATTTGACAAGTGAGCGATCTCATGCTCGGGCTAATCTCGTGGCCAAATAGATAAGTGCGCATGAGAGCTATGACTTAATTGAGTTTCCATCAGAGCTGTGAATTTGACAAGTGAGCGATCTCGTGCTCAGGCCGATCTCGTGGCCAAATAGATAAGTGTGCATGAGAGTTGTAACTTAATTGAGTTCGCATGAAAGCTATGAATTTGACAAGTGAGTGATCTCGTGCTCAGGCTAATCCTGTGGCCAAATAAAAGGGTGATCGATCTTATGGTCGGGGTGATCTTGTGCTCAAATAAAAGGGTGACCGATCTTGTGGTCGGGGCGACCTTGTGCCCAAATAAAAGTGTAGGTCCCAAACAGGTAATATAAAACGTGGTAAACAATTTATATAGCAGAATAAACTTTGATCTTGCCCTTTTCCCGTTGGG
>JANHAO010024469.1:0-11617 GCA_026873985.1 Saraca asoca
TAACGGAATGAAATCCGTTGGAATTTCCGTTGGAGTGCCTTATTCCAACGGATTTTGCTAAAATTCCAACGGATTTTTTCCGTTGTAATTCCGCATTTTTCTTGTAGTGAATCGACATCAACAATTATAATATAAAATTTAAAAGTGAAGATCTATTTTAAGTTTGTGGATACTGTCTGGCAATCATAATCAATTTATTTTATTGGATTTGGATTATTGAATGCCATATGATATAAAGTATTTTTTTTAAAATCTAAATGATGATCATATTATGACTGAATCCTCTAATGGCACTTAGACATGCATAAATACTTTATTTTACAGGCTTTTGTTCATAGGGTTTCTATGATGAATAAGTTGATCTAGTTCATCCTATTAAGAAGAAATCCAAATCTCATCCTATATGTTGTGCTTGCACCGTTAAGATCAAAAGATTTATGATATATTAGGGAATGAGACTTGCTCAGGCTTCTTCTCTTTTCTCTCTTCTCTCAAGCATTCATGGATATTAAATTAATGACCGGGTATAGTGTTCAATTATACACATATTCAATTTGTATATTAATAATTGTTTGCTAATACACGTGTTATGAAATATTGTTAGATCTGTTCTATAATTTGTAATTTAATTTATTTTTAACAGTTGGTGTCGGAGTTTAATTAATCACTTTTTATAATTGTATAGGAAAAAAAATGTCTATGAAATTGTTTCTTGACGATTCTTCAGTCGACATATTAATCAAGGAAAGGTTATCACTTTTGTTTTGTGATACCATTTTTTTTCCCTTTTTTTTTTAAAAAAAATCCAATGATATCATAGGCAGTCCTTGGTTCTAGGTCTTGGTTTTCGGTCGTACGGTTCTGAAACAAGTAGTTTCAATTAATGATCATAACCCAACTTTTAAGGCTCATTGTTTACATATATAACCTTTAGTTCATGTCCAGCCTTAAAATCATTGATTATAGCCTATGAATTATAGTAGTTGAGATTTTGGATATTTTTACTATGGTTTTTTAGTTTGATCAACACTTATAACATTATAACAAGTTACAGATCTGTGATTTGATCTAGTGTACATCAATAAATTGATTTTTATCTTGCAGTGTTCGTTTTAATTTTTATTTTGAACAACTTGTTTACGATTTTGATGATTTTTCAATAAAATGTGTTCGTCAAATCCAAAATTTATTATAATGATTTCTTGAAATTAATGTATGAATTTGTGTTTGTTAAATGAGACTTGAGTGTTGAGATCAATGTGACCGTCGGGTGAAGGACAAGCTGCAGCGCGGTTTGTGCAGACAAGCGATTGGTAATTACTTCATTATTAATCTGTACTCATTTATTGTCTATATATAACAACAAAGTGGCTCAGTGTTTTCTTCTTTCATATATCTCTGTGGGCCTATTGTTTGTTTTTAGCGTGGTTCAGGAGTGACTTTTGGAATTGACTTTTTATGAAACAGTACATAATTCTTTTTCACGGTTTGCTGCCTAATCATCAGGATTAAAAGGCAAGTTTTCAAATAGTTTATTTGCGTGGTATCTCAGCAACAGAACTATGTGAACATTGAAGTTCTTTACAATTTATTATTTTTTTCGTTTTAAAAATATTAGTGAAAAGTAAGATACTTAATATGTAAAAATTTAATTATTACTTAAAACATATTGTGTTGTTTTATGTGATTGTGAGTTTTATGTATCCCTCATTATATATTTTATTCTCTTTTTTGGGGATATTATTTATGTAAGCAAAATTTATATATTTACATGAAAAGTTCATGCTCAAATTATTATTTATTATTTTGTGTGATTGAAATCATATTGATTGAACAATCACATAAAATACATGTGTTATATGTAAAAATTGATTCGATCCGGACGAGCCCGCGAGCAGCTCGAGAGTGGCAAAAGGAACAACTTAAAGGATATTCAGATCGCCCTACTATCAAGTCACGTTGCGAAGCGACCTCCTCAACTCAAGCTCGTGCGTGACGGAGCAAGCTCGACCTCGTCATCACAAGAGACTCTCCCAGATCGAAGGAGTTGGTGTGCGAGGTGCGACCAGTGACCTGAAGGCTCGTTGAACCGAAGACTACAGAAGACCAGGTCATATCACTCCCAACGGATACTTGGGACCCGCCTGCAGAAGACAGTCTGCAATAGCCACGTAACAGGATTTTGTCTGCCTATTCCGTCTTATACAATAAATGTTGATGTAACATATTTGCTATATATGAAATTACTATTGTAACATCCTCTCCTCTATAAATATGAGGAATGAGCCTCCTATAAGGGGATGACCTTTTTTATGTAGGCAGAAACTCTGCCAAAATAGGAAGAAGAGAACTTGAGTGTGCAAACTTTGTAAAAACACCTTCATCACAATATATTACCGTGGACGTAGGGTCCGGTTATACCCAGATTTGGCTGAACCACGTTAAAAATCTTATGTCTCTTTATTGCTCTTCCCTCCATCTTTGTGCATTTTGTTGATTTATTATGTTTGAACCAGCCACGGTTAGAGATACTGGAAGTATCCCCCCATTGGCCGGAGTTTGGCTCAATACCAAAATCCGACGTCAACAATATGTAAGTAAAATTGCATATTATGTTATATTTTAAGTATGATAGATATGTATTTTTAACATTTTATGTTTTAATATGAGATAAAAATTATACACAAAATATAGAAAGGGGAAAAGCTTGAATAGGTATGTGGCAAGGCTATTTGTCATAGACTAACAAGTTCACAAGCTAGATCATGTGACATTTGTTATCTATCATCTGAAAGCAAGCTAGCCAATGGTTAGTCTCACGACACCAATGGATAAATATATTGAGTCACAAACAGTGGCGAATGCAGGATTTACTACTCGTGGAGGCTGGGTTAATTCTCCAAAATGGAAAAATTTACAATTTGGCCCCTAAAGTTTCCACCTCCTTTCACTATGGCCCATTTTCAAAGAATCTTTTTAATTTAATCCCCATCAAATTTTTAATTTGATCCTTCTACCATATTTTTTTCAAATATTACAATATATATATATTTATAAAAAAATTGAGTGGGGGCTTGAGCCCCCACTGGGCCCCACCTGGGTCCGCCCTTGGTCACAAAGCATTAAAGAGCACGGCAGAAGATAAACAATCAAGACAAACAATCCATTAGCATGTAGGGACAAAGATAACAAATCATATAACATAAAGCAAATCAACACAAGCACAATAAGGCACCCAAGAATGTAACCTATGCAATATGAGAAAATACGGGTAAAACTAGATAAAATATGGGACAACATAAATAGAAGAGGGGCTACTTTTTGGATTCACTTCAAGTCTCAATACATAGCTTGAAGTGTGTACAAGAGGCATCAAGCCAAATACTTCGACCCCTAGCCTAGTGCCATAATTCCCCACCAAAGGTCACCAAGCATTCCCCCCTTAAAAGTATTCTGAGCCAAAGATCTAATAGCAAGACTAGACATACTTTTTATGAGTTGACATAAGATCTTTTCTCCTAACTTAAGAAGGGTTTTGTACATTATTTTACATCGATGAAAAGCTAAAAATTGAAGGATCACAACCATGTGCTTATCTACTTACACTGAATAAGTTATCTTGATTAAAATTACATAAATAGTCTCAAAATGGGAAAAAATTGGAAAAGTAGTACACAAGTTGGATTACTTCCAAATTCGAGCTAGAAGACCTCCATACTATGCTTGATTTATCCATCAAGTTTCATGTCAAACAAAGTACGTTTGCTTGTTAAACTGGTGCACAAGGCCAACTTATGACATTCTTTCCCACTCAGTTGGTTAACATCTTTATAGACCCTACTACTTGAAATGCTTGAATTTGCTCCTTCAACTTTCTCCCAATTGGTCTCCTCATCTCCCAAACCTTTCCACTTCACTAAGAACTCTCTCCTTGAGCACCTCCTCACAATCACCACACGCTCTATTAGAATATCCTCTACTACTTTCTACTTCAACTTGCTGAAGTTGACTTCTGGCCTGGTGGGCTAGTTATGAGTTGAATCTACAGTGTCTAAATGATATGCTTTCAAGTTCCTAACTTGAATAACAAGGTGTACCTTCAACCACTTTGATGGAGCAATCTTATAAGCTACCTTCCCAAATTTTGCAATAACAAGAACTAGCCCCTTATATTTTTTTATCAATCTCTTATCTTTGGTTTTAAGGCTCTTGAACTGTTTTGGCATCAACTTCAACAATACAAGATCTCCCACCTTGAATTCTAAATATTGGCACCCTTTGTCTACCCACTTTTTCATTCTCTTCGATGTTTTCTCTAAGTAACCTTAGACAATTTCTACATTCAGCTTCTAGTCTTTGGTGAAGTAGTGTGCTTTCAAATTTACATCTTTATATGGCTTAAACACTTTGTAGGATAAGGGTGATTACTAACCCATTGCAATCTCAAACAAACTTTTATTGGTAGTAGAACTCTTCTAAGCATTAAAGCAAAACTATGCAACATCAAATGGCTAATTCTTCTAATTAGCACTTACAAAGTACCTCAAGTACTCCTCCAAAAGGCCATTAAATCTCTTAGTCTGACCATTAGTTTAAGGATGATAGTTAAAGGAGATGTTGAGCTATGATTCGAGAAGGTTTAAAAGTTTAGACCAGAAAATCCTAGTGAATCTAATATCTTGATCATTCACAAAATTTTAGAGAACACCCCAGTATTTGACCATGAACTTGAAAAATAACTGGGCTGTCTGCTCTACCATGTAATACTTGGAAGCCAGAATGAAAGTTCCATACTTCAAAAAATAATCTACCACCACCAAAATAGTGGACAAATCTCCCACCTTAGGAAGGCTAGAAATAAAGTCTAATGAGACACTCTCCTATGATCTATTTGGTACTTGCAACAGCTCCAAAAATCCGTGTGGCCTTATCTCTCATGACCTTATCTTGTTGGCAAATGACATAGGTTTTAGTGTAATCGATCATATCATCATGCATCTAGGACCAATAATAACTTACTTCAACAAGGCATAAGTTCTCTGCCATCCCAGATGGCCTATCTATAATGTATCATGACACTCTTTTAGAAGTACCTTCCTCAAGTCATCAGATTTGGAGGACAAAGATTCTTCTCCCTATCATCCACAATAGATCATCTTCTACCCAAAATTAACTAGTTTTGCCTTATTTGGTAAGATTCATGATTGTTTAAGCCACCAAATCTTTGGTAAGATTCTCTCTTATGCACTCTACATAGTTATAGTGACACAACTATGAGCCATGCATGCCATCAAGGTCATTGTCACAAGCTTAACCTAGCAACTAAGGGCATCTGCAACCTAGTTGGTCCGTTCCACCTTGTACTCAAACTTGAAGTCAAATTCTACCAAAAACTCTTGCCAATAGCCTTACTTTAGGATTAACTTCAGTTGGGTGAAAAGGTAATTGACTACAGTGTTATGAATTTTAACCACAAACTTAGACTCAAGCAAGTAATGTCTCCACATCCATAGGCAATGAACTATCGCTAGCATTTCCTTCTCCTATGCCATATGTTTCTGCTCAACTTCCAGCCACTTATGGCTTTCATAAGCAACAAGATATCCCTCTTCAAGTGAGACTTCACCTAGTGCAAAATCTAAAGCATTGATCTAAACTTTAAAAGGCTTGGCAATATCTAGTAAGGCAAGTGTGGGGTCTCCGGTCATAGCCTACTTCATATCCTCAAATACAGTTTAGCATGCTTCAGTCCACCGCTAAACCACCCCTTTTTTCAAAAGGTCTGTTAGTGAGGTTGTTCTCCTAAAATATCCTTCCACTAATTTACGATAGTAATTGGCAAGCCGTAAGAAAGACCTTAACTGCTCTTACCATGTTGGAGCTTCCCACTATTGAATAGCCCTCACTTTCTCTATATCTATAATAATGCCACCACTTTCAACAATATGCCCAAGGAATTTGATGTGCTCCTGAGTGAATGAGCACTTCTCCCACTTCACATTTAACTAATGTTGCCTTAGTCTCTCGAACACCAATTTTAAGTTCGATAATTAGTCCTCCGATGTGGAATTGAAAACAAAAATATCATCTAGTAAACAACAATAAATTTATCTAAATAGTTAAGAAAAACTTAGTTCATAAGGGTGTAGAATGTAGCAAAAGTATTTGTCAACTTGAATGGTATAACCATAAACTCAAAGGTGCCATAACAAGTGACACACGTTGTCTTCACCACATTTCCATTTGTTACCCTAACTTGATAGTATCCCGACCTCAAGTCCAACTTCATGAAGTAGCGGATAGTACTCAACTGATCAAAGAGGTCTTGAACAAGAGGGATAGGGTATTTGTTCTACACTATGACCTTTTTAATGCTTAATAGTCCCCACACAACCAAAGGCCACTATCTTATTTCTTCTAAAATAACATCGAAGCCCCAAACGATGCTTTTGATAGTCAAATGAACTTTGTATCCAAGAATTCATTTAACTATTTCCAAAGCTCTACCAATTCTAGTGGTGCCATATGATAAGGTCCTTTTGTAAGGGGTTTTACACTAAATAACAGTTCAATTGAGTGATCAATAGCTTTCCGTGGTGGGAGTCTTAGAAGTAGTTGGCCTGGCATCACATCTTCAAATGTTTTCAGCATATTTGAACTTCTCGAGATATAACTTCCTCTCCCTCACTCTGTTTGCCTGCTAAGATTGCTACAAATAAAGGTTCTTGTCTCCTTATGCCCTTCTTGAACTATAAGGTAGACAAGAGCCTAGTTTCTTCAGCTTGCTTCATTTGAACTAATACAATAGTTAGATTCTTATCCATGATTAAGAGATAGTTAATTGTTGGAATGGGTATAACTAGTGCGCCAAGAAGAACCTCATCCATAACACCATATCAAAGTCATCTATTCAAGCAACCATGAAATCTACTCTTCCATGCCATGATCTAAGCCTCACTAACACTTGTTTTGCCACTCCTATAGAGGTGAAGGCCTTAGAATTTATAGCTTTCATATAGTTTAAGTCCTTCTCAAACTCCAAGCCTAACCTTTTGGCTTCCCCTTCCAAGATGAAATTATGTGTGGCACCAGTCTCTACCATTATACTCATCATAGCCTTTCTAACTATTTATCCTATTACGTACATAAGTCACTTGTTTGATGCCTTCCTTGCACTCTTAGCCTGCTTAGGAATTGTAGTGCTCCCATTCTTAGAGAATCTTCCTTTTTGCTATCAAAGTCCACACATTCCTCCTCTTGACCTTTATTGGTGACTTATATAGCATTGAAAGCTACTTTTTTGTGGCATTTTACCACTCTATGTAGACCATTGCATAAGAAGCACGTTGAAGGTCTCTTTCCCCCACTAGTAACAGCATTTTGAGATGACAACGAGCTCATATTGTTATATGCTCCCTTCCTAGTATGCCCTCCCTCACTTTTTGCCCTTGTTGAGCTTATACAGATATCCTCCACTTCCACTAAGAGAAGACCCACCATTTCCCTAGGGCTTCTTGCTAGGGTTATTGGCATGATAGTTAGTCAAGTGCTCTGCTGTGGCCAAGGTAGTAGGCTATTCCTACACTCACTATCTTTGGAGTTTAATCATTGCCTAGGGTTTCAGGCCACTGAGAAAGAAAAACATCTTCTCTTTCTCAAACATGTCTCAAATGTCAAACATCAATGCTGAAAACTTCTTCACATATTCTTGGATAGCACTGGTTTCTTTCAAATCTTGAGGATAGCACTTGGCCATATACTCCACATTCTCTGGGAAGAATTACAGATCCTCCCAAGAGTCTATAGTGCATCGACCAGCCAAGATATCTTCTTATTTCATCCTCTTCCAAAGTTTGGCATCGCCAATGAGATATATGGTTGTTGTTGTCACCATGGTCTTTTCAAAATTTGGCTAGAAGTATTGTTCCATATCATAAAGAAAATTCTCCAATTCCTTAGCTCTCGCATGCCACTAAATGAAGAGGCTCAGGCACTCATATGCCCATATTTTGGCCCCCCTAGTTAGGGCCTTGGTTCCCAATAACTCATGTGAGAACTCGTAGTTAGGCCTTCACATCCATTAGCTTAGCCCTTAAGCCTTGAACTGTGTCCCCTATGTTGCCTTTAACATTAGCACTCAAGGTTTCTTTGTCTAGTCTCAGATAAGCTTTTATTATGGCTACTTAACTAGCAATTGATTCCTACTCCCTAGCCCCATCAATGAGCTCTAGATATCATTTTGTTGTATGTCATCAACCATTTTAAACATCTTTTCCATTGACCCCAAGCTACTCTTGAGCTCGGTAATATAGGCAGCATTACATGATTGTAGTGTCTTTAATCTTAGCAGCAAATCTAAGGTAAAATTAGAGTTGGTAGAAACCACACTTTAATACAAACTGTCACAGGGTAGCAAGTTCATAAGCTAGACCGTGTGGCACTTGCTATCTACCACCTAAAAGTAAGCCAGCTAATCGTTAGTCCCTCGACACCAGGGGACAAATATATTAAGCCCCAAAATCAAAGAACACAATGTAAAATACGCAATCAAAGCAAACAATCCATTCATATGTAAGGACAAAGATAACATATCAAATAGCATAAAGCAAGCTAAAACAAACACAACAAAGCACCTGAAAATGTAACTAATGCAATGCAGGAAAATACGAGCAAAATTGAATAAAATATAGGATAACATAAATAGAAGGGTGCTACTTCTTTGATTCATTTTATGCCTCAATAATAGCTTAGTGTGTAGGGGAGACACCAAGCCACACACTTTAACCCCTAGACTAGTGCCATAATTCCCCACCAAAGGTCACCGGGCACTCCCCCTTTAAAGAACATTCTGAGCCAGAGGTCTAATGGCAAGACTAGACATACTTTTTATGAGTTAACATAAAGTCTTTTCTCTTGATTTGGGAACGATTTTGCACATTATTTTATGTTAATGAAAAGTTAAAAAACTAAAGATTACAACCATGTACTTATCTACTCACACTAGACAAGTTACTTTGGTTAAAATTACATAAATATCCCTAAAACAGGAAAAAATGGAAAAATAGTACATGTTATAGGCACACTTTGGCACGAGAGGAAATGGGCTAATAAAGCCCCAGGCAAGGATGAAGTCTAGATAAGAGAAGTCCAGCTCATATAGCCAGTGATCCACTTTGCATGAGCTCACTTCACGAGCTCATCGTTATTTTGTAAAGATCCGCAATGATCCCAAGCTGAAGATAGCTTGTGAGACATAACACAGCCAAAATGCTTATCATGGTGAGACACTAGACTGGCCCATATCAGCTATCTGGCCTAGCAAATAGATAAGGATCCCACTCATAGAAAGTAACCTGTAGAAGCTGATCTGTAGAAGTTCATCTTGTCTTGTACATTTAATGTTTGATGTAATAGAATTACAACTTGTAAAATTACATTTATAATCTCTTAACCTCTATAAATAGGAGGAGAGGGACCGTTGTAAGCAAGCTAAGATAGCTATACTAAAACTCTATAGAATCTTCTTCAAAGCAATAACATTACCATGGATGTAAGGTCCAATACTATTCAGATTTAGCTGAACCACATTGAAAATCTTCTTATTTTCATCCGGCTTTCCCTTATTCTCCCAAGCTTTCTATCATTGTTTCACATTTGCTTGACCAGAGTGTAGCTTGAGTCTAAAAGAACTTTTCCAGTTGACTAGATTTAGGTAGAACCAAAATCCACCATCAACATTTTAGCATCGTCTATGGGAACTCATCTACATTTTGGTTAACTCCTTATGTTTAGGTTCATCCTTTGTCCAATCACAATGGCCAGGGGAAAAGCTATTAGGAAGTTTTAGGCTATCAACAACCAGCCTGAAGGTCATATAGCAAGTTCTTCTACCATCGAAACTGCCAATGGTTTCCTCCCTTCAGTTCATCACTAGCCTGCTGCCACTGTTCCCGAGACCGACGAAATACAAATGTGGCTCCAATGCTAAGAGGCACTAAAAGGTTCAGTAAGAAGGATGGCAGAAGCATTTCAAATGCTAACCTAAGCACAAACTCAAGGTTTACAAAGGCAGGCTGAAGTCGTCACGCTTGGAGATATTCACCAGCAGCGGCAAGCTAAAAGCTTGAATAGAGCTAATCAAGAGCACACTTCTAGCCTTCGCTCGTGTGGTCAGGAAAATAAGAGAAGCTATCAGGCCTCTAGCCAGCGATCTGGGGGGCTGACCTTGTTAGTAGAAGAATTGCTTCAGAAAGTGAAATAGTTGAAGGCACACCCTCGAGCTCAAGATGATCGAAGTCGTCTGGAGGAATAGACTCCATTCTTCAAGCTCAAGATCCCTTCTATCCCACTCTACAATAGGGATAGCGATTCATGCAGCCACCTAGATATGTTCAACATCTAGATGAATCTTCAAACAAGCAATCCCTTGATCAAATGTCTTATCTTTCCAGCTATGTTAGGAGACATACCCTGAATGTGGTTCAAAAGTCTTCCAACTCACAACATAAGTAGCTAGAAGGAATGTCAAGAAAAATTCCTCAACCAATATATGGCGTTAAAGAAGCAGCTCATGCCCTCTTGCCATCTTGCCATAATCTTTCAGCACAAGCATAAATTGTTGAAAGATTACATCACCCAATTCAGGCGGTAGATAGACAACATCAAAAGTCTATCTAACAAGAGCACCATGACGACAATCTCAATAAGACTTCATAAGAATGGAAAATTATACAAAAGCATATACAAATCCCTAGTTATGGATCTAGGTGAATTCTACGATCAAGCTGCAAATCAGATCAGATGAGAAGAGACCTTTGGTTCAGAAAATCATAGGGACAAGGTGAGTGGCTCTGAACAGAACAAAAAGAGAAGTAACAAGGGTCAAAAGACCAACCCCAGTAGGTAGCTTTTGAAAAAAAGCAAAAATTGAGTGACCTCAACCTTTAGGTCATCATGATCATTATAGCATCCTTTCGGACACTCCAAACAAGATTTTTGCGACTGAAAGGGGTAGAGAAAACTTTGGGACTCCTGCTCCCTTAAGGACTCCTCGCAAGAATAGAAGCATGAACAAGTTTTGTGCTTACCATAATGAGGCCAGGCATAACACTTCTGATTGTCGAGCCCTCTGAGATGTGATCAAAGATCTAATTAAGAGATGTCATTTGAAAGAAAATGTACTACGGCCCACGGGGTAGCAGCTCTCTCAGCCTCAGTGAGATCCCAAATAAGAGCATCCCACCGTAGTCAAAACCATATTTTAGCCTCGTAGTAAAGCATGCAAAGAGCAATTCAAGTTTGATGTATATATTTTGCGCAAAGCCTCAGCAAATGTTAATCCAGAAGTTTGGCCTCAAGATACGAGCTTCCCCCATTTCAGCTTACAACTATATCCTTTTGAGTTTTAATTTAAGTTGATATCATATTAGAACGACCTACTTTATGGTGCCGTCCTAATGCAATCGAGCGTGCATATGACTAACTTTCTTAGGCACCATATGTTGGGTTTCCTTAGCTTAAGGGGCAGCCAAAGGCTGAGAATTTCAAAAATTTCTTCACCCTTTAGGCTAAGGAAACTCCCATAGATCCACCAGTTTGAGGTCTCAAAGCATCCTAG
>JANHAO010024470.1:0-11612 GCA_026873985.1 Saraca asoca
TATATATATGGAAATCTCATTATTTAAAAATGATTTATAACATTTCATAATAATAATAAAATTATTTTATATGTACACATGGGATCATTAAGTGAGGAGGATTATCCACTCACCTTAGAAATTCCTTAAAGAGCTAGATCAACTAAAGCTCAAAAATTGAATGTCAATATGCTTAATCCTTTGATAGGAGCTCTATTGAAGCAAAACACTATAAAACAACAAGAGAAATTTCAAATTTCTTTCAGTTAGAACAGTAAGAGTTTCAAAGAAAATTTCTTACAAATAGTTATAGAGTTGCTATAGAATAAGTCTTTTGTTCTAGGGTTACTTACCACTTTCCAAAGTGCAGATGGGTAGCTTAACGTCGATCAAGTCGCCACCGATGAGCCTATGGGAGCCGCTGGCTGAATTGCACTGTTAAAGGTTTCAACATGAATATCTTGGAAAACTAGCTATAGGATTACTATAAAATAAATCCGATGACCTAGGACTACTTACTAGAGTCCGAAGTGCCAGTGAGTAACTCATTGTGAGCTGGAACACCACCAGCAAGTTTAACTAGGGCTTGGCCAAGCAGCACTGAAGGGAAGGAAATGAGCTGCTACTACAAGTTGTGTTGAATGCCAGAAAGCTAACCAGAGGAAGAGGAAGGTCATCGAAAAGCTAAGAACCAAAGAAGAACACGATGGTCGGCACTGTTGGAAGTTCAGAAATCAGGGAGAAGCTATCAGTTTGGTCCAAGGAGAAAGGAGCACTAGAGAGTTGGGAAGAAGGGAACGATGACCAAAGATGGTCGATCGGTGTTAGGCCGAAGTGTTAGAGTTATCAGAGATGAAGGTTGGAAGTCAGATGAGAAAGAAGACAATGCAGGGAGAAGCTTCAGGAAGCCATCATGTAAGAGGAAGAAACTAGCTAAGGAAAAGATATGCTTAAAGTAAAATGGAAAAAATTACGTTTTGAACCAAAAATTTTCCATCGATTTCAAATATGTCCTTCTAGGAAAAAGAAAATTACAATCCAACCCCAACGAATTTTAAACTTTTTCACTTTGGTCCCTCAGTATTTTTTTTTGATGTATTACAAATTTTCCCCCCAACAAAAGAATTTGTCCTTGAATTCTAGGAACATGGTCATAAGGAGTGAAGGTCCATACCAACATATCACTCAAACAACTGGGGGTATCTATACATCATGAGGGACTCAAACTTCCAAGTTATTTCCTTTTTCCCATGGTTCTTCCCTCAAAACCATATATCACCTGACAAGATTTTTTTCCTCGCTGCTATTCTTTAAAGCAAGATTGCCATGATCAGGCTTCTGATCTTCAGGTTCCTTATCAGTGTTTATAACATTTCCCTCTTGCCTAGTGTAAATCATGACATCTAAATTTCCCTCCAAAACACTAGCATAGCCCATGATGAAACAATACTATTTGCCAAGATCTTTTCATGGTGCTTCATGTAATCCATGCCACCTACGATTTAGTGATGAAGACCAATTATGATAAGCTCCATCCTATACTGAAAGTCATCACTAACTTTAACTCCAGGGATAGATCTTAAGATCTGCTTGCTTGCATTAACATATTTTTCTTTCTCCTTAAGAATTTTTGCTGCTTGTAAATCAACCTTTTTTACAACTACTCACTTTATCTTTTAACTTTACTTCTTCTTCTCGCAAAAGCTGCCAATAAATGGCTTGAAATAGGTGGTGTATCTCTCACTTTGTTCCAAGTCACATTCAATTCATTATCATGACTATTAAAACTACCATGACCAATAAGAGGATCATTTACATTGAAATCAAGTGATATTGGGACCAGTTGAAATTCTTTAGTATTTCCATCAGGGTTTTAAGAGTGATTCTCTTTCCTAAATTACTTATTGACCAATTTCTTCAGAAGCAGCACTTCCTTTTCAGAACAATTTAATGGATTTTAGAGGAATTTTTACCCAGCCTCTAAGGACATTCTAATTCAGACATCAAATTGAGCACAACTATCCTATCTGGTGCAATATCTATCACACTAGAATTTCTTTTTAACTTAAGCTAGAAGCCATATACCTCTAAAGGCTTCATCCAAGGACTTTGGACTCCTTGGTAGACTACTATCTCCTTTCCTGACATCCCTCACACTGTACAACATCATGGTTATGTACTGTAACTAGTAGTTCTGAATTTGTTTCAACCTGATGGTGATTATGTTTATCAGGAAGTTTAATGTATTGCATAGGATAATGCAACAATAGTTTGGCTCATACAGGGTAGTTATGTTCATGAGGTTGGCTGAGGCTAGGGAAGTTTGATGGTTTGATCATTTGGTAACCACAACAAGACGATGGGTTGCAAATGATTTTGGACAACAATGCTGCTAGTGAGAGGAAAGGACTTGCAGAACCCTTCAGTCTGGATTTACAGTCCTATGGGAAGCTGTTGGATAAGTGACCAAAATAAAGTAGCTGAAAATCATAGTTTGGGGAGTACTGTAGCTGGCAAGACTAGTTGGAGCAATTAGATGCAACTTTGTGTAACTGCTTAGGGAGAAAGGCCCATTCCGACAGTGAAAGGCTAAGACTTTGGGCATCATTAAGTGTCTAGGTGAGTGTCTTATAGTAGAATGAAACAAATGAGTAGCTAGGAACTTATACTTCTTAACCTAAATGAGCTTATCAGTAATTAACTTCATCCAGCTAAACAAGGAAAAGAATGACCAGAAAAGAAGACTAGCCAGAGAAGTCAATCTTGCCAAAAATAAAGAAGTAGTCAAACAGAGTAGAGCAAGGCCATACAATCTGGGCAGGGTAGATTTCCACTGCCTTGCCCCAACAAGCATATCTGACTTGAACATTTCCTGCTATTTTCACATCAGCATCTACCAGATCATCTGTAGGTGAACAACTAAGGTTTTCACCACCAAAGAAGGCAAAAGGAGTAGCAAAACATGACATTGAATGTCACACATGGATATTAAGGATAGTAATAGCCACCACACCAATGGCAATAAAAGTAGTTGCACCAATAGCAATAAGGGCAAAGATACTGGGTACAATCATCTTATGGTGCTAATTCTAAGACGAAGGTTTGATGTAGGAGTTAAAAGAATTAGGATTCAGGACAATATGTTTGGCATGATTAGAAAGGCATGAGTGATTGACAACAGAGCCACATAACTTTGGATTACCAAAAATGAATGAGGGAGAGATGGTATTGAAAAAGCCACTTGTTGGTAGCTCACCTTATCGGCGGTTGTATGAGACATTAAAGAAAACAAGATGAGATAGATTTATCAAATCCTTAGGTAAACTTCTAGAAAATTCATTTTATGATAAGTCTATACACTCAAGTTTAGTTATGTTTGCAATGGTTGTAAGGGTTGAGCCAATAAGCTTGTTGTGGGAATGAATAAAAAATGTTAGGAATGAGCACTTTTCAATATGGATTGGAATCTTTTTATTAAGGAAGCTCTTTTGTAGCCTTAGTTCACCAAGTGAAATTAACCCTCCTATTTCAGAAGGAATGTTTCCATTAAGTTTGTTGTCACTTAAGTTAAGAATGTACAAGGATTTAAGTTCCCCTATGTTAACCGAGATAAGACTAGAAATATTATTGATGGATATATTTATGGCTTGCAAGCTTTCTAAGACCCCCAATGCTAGGTGAAAGTTCACCAGAAAATGAATTTGATGGTCAGTCCAAAACTTGAAAACCATGATAAGTTACAGGTATGGATGATGGCAATGATGGAAAAAGTCACAAGAGATGCTGGAAGTAATAATAGAGTCAGTGGTACTAGAGCCCATAATGCTTCTTGGTGGAGGAGACCATGAGGAGGAGGTGGTGATGATGGTGGACTATGATAATTCTAGGACCCTAAATTTAAAGAATGATGTGAATTTTTGTCCAGCATTAGAGAATGTATGAAATATCATATTCTCATGCAATAGAGAAGGATAGGTCACGTGTGATTAACTTGTGATTCACATCATAGCAGTGGAACTTGAAAACTAGGATTTAGAGGAACCGTTAAAAACGTAACTAGTGGTCAGGGTAAATAGGCATGATAACCTGGCAGACCACCATGATGAAGGTCAGTAGTAGGAGCACCTTGGACAAGTGATGGTGAAGTACCTTGTTGAAATGAAAGGAAAGAGATGGAGCTTGTAGGCATTGTTGATAAGCAACTTGCATGGATGTCTAGAGACTCTATCTAAATTTAGGACCATTATTCACTTGCTTATATACTTCAAATAGGATGACTCAAATCTGATGTTCACTAGACTCTAATAGTGTATAAGTGCATTCACATAAAATCCAATCATTAGTATTCTCATCCCCAATCCAAGCCTCCAGATAGGCCCCAATTAAGCACTCACACTTTTGTCATTCTCATTACCAATCTACAATCCCTTATCTAATAGCCAACTCTGAAGTTTACAATGAGCTTCAAGGACCTAGAATTGGTATTCTATAATCTAGATTTTAGGAAGTAAGAGTGGAATTAGAAGCAACAGAGTGGGCCTATTAACTTTAGGTAAGAATAGTTATGTATATAAATAGGAAGACTAGATTTAGGAAATGCGAAGATTTTTGACATCTTCATGGTGTGGGTATCAACATATCCTTATTCATGTGTCATGCTTCTGAGTGTACTAACATGAACTTAGCATACCTATCCCATCTTGGAAGTTGGAGACCTCCATTATGCACCTAAATCCTAGACTATGCTCTAATACTAACTTTGTCATGCCCCGATCTACGAAATATGACTGACGCAGAAGGTCACCATCAGGAAATCCCTCTATCAGGAAACCCCCTATAAGTCTTACCATGCAAATAGCATACCAATGACTCATCATTTCATCAATCCATGATGAAATATTTATATATTAAATTTTAAATAAAAATTCAATAGAGTTTCCTCTATTTCCCAGACACCTGGCCACAAGACTAATTCATCACATAAGGGCTACATGCCCACTATAACCTGTATAACAACATAATCAAAATACAGTGGCCCAGACTATACAATTTACATCCTATTGGGCATCCAACAATCATACATAATACATGCATATACAATCCTACCAACTGCCAGACTTGAGACCACAGTTATACCTTAAATCTCGCTGGGTGTGATCCATTCAGTCAGTAAGTAAATCCTGAGTCAGGATGGTGTGGGAGACTCTGGCTCTAAAAAACATGGAAAGGAAGGAGTGAAAATTTCATAGAAATTTAGTGAGTAAACAATCTCATAATCACTCAAAAACCCCACATAAAAATCATGCTTGAAAGTATATATATATATAAATATACATTGCCATAAAGATATGCTTACCCGTTTTGCAACCATAATCTCAGTATACATTTGAAAACTATAATTTAGCAAGCTAGTCAAGTAATTGAAAATATGATATTCAATAGTATAATAATAACTAGGAGAGAAGACTAGTAAATTTCTAGAATTTCATTTAATCTCAACATAGTAAAACATTCAACTGGATCTCCAAAGAAAATTTAAAATGGCAACCATTCTATTATAATATAATTCCCGTCATAAGCCATCCAACACATCTGTTGGATGCTCATGAATGTATATATCCCTACATTCCTATCCTTATTGCTCCCTCCTAGGACTGTATATAAACTCACAAGTGCAATTAAGGGTTATCACCCAATTTTTTAGTGGATCCAATATTTCAATCAATATTCAGAATATAACACGTAGCATAAAAATATTTATTTAAGTAAGCAATATTTATCAAAACATATATAAATTTGTTAATGCATTTCCATATCTAATCATCACATGGAATGATGAAATTGTCAATTTCAATAACATGAATCATGATGAAAATGCATAATTTTATCACGGCAAGCCATGTTCACATATAACTTATAAATATACTTTCAAAACCACTTTAATATATATATATATGGAAATCTCATTATTTAAAAATGATTTATAACATTTCATAATAATAATAACATTATTTTATATGTACATATAGGATCATTAAGTGAAGAGGATTGTCCACTCACCTTAGAAATTCCTTAAAGAGTTAGATTAGCTACAGCTCCAAAATTGAACGTCAATATGCTTAATCCTTCGGTAGGAGCTCTACTAAAGCAAAACAATAAAAAACAACAAGAGAAATTTTAAATTTCTTCCAGTTAGAATAATAATGATTTCAAGGGAAATTTCTTGCAAATAACTATAGAGTTGCTATAGAATAAATATTTTGTTCTAGGGTTACTTGCCACTTTCTAAAGTATAGATGGGTAGCTTAACGTCGACCGGATTACCATCGGTGAGCCTATGGGAGCCGCTGGCCAAACTGCACTATTGAGGGTTTCAACATAAATATCTTAAAAACTAGTTGTAAGATTACTATAAAATAAATCTGATAATTTAGGAATACTCACCGGAGTCTGCAGTGCCAGTGAGTAACTCATCGTGAGCTGGAACGCCACCGGCAAGTTCAACTGGGGTTCAGCCGAGTAGCATAAAAAGGGAGGAAACGAGCTGCTGCCACAAGCTGGGTTGGATGTTGGAAAGCTAACCAGAGGAAGAGGAGGGTCACTGGAAAGTTGAGAACTGAAGAAGAACATGATGGCTGGCATTACTGGAAGTTTAGAAATCGAGGAAAAGCTATTGATTTGGTCTAAGAAGAAAATAGCACCGGAGAGCTAGGAAGAAGGGAATGACGACCAAAGATAGCCGACCAGTGTCAGGTTGAAGTGCTGGAGTAGCCGAAGACGAAGGTTGGAAGTTGGACGAGAAAGAAGATAGCACAGGGAGAAGCTTTAGGAAGCCATCGTGTAAGAGGAAGAAGCTAGTTGAGGAAAGGATATACTTAAAGCAAAATAAGGAAAATTATATTTTGACCCTAAAGCTTTCTGTAGACTTTAAATGAGTTCTTTTGGGAAAAAGGAAATTACAATTCAATCCCAATGAATTTTAAACTTTTTCATTTCGGTCCCTCAGTACTTTTTGTTTTGTTTTTTTTTTGAGGTATTACATTCTTTTGCCTATCATCATCATTTAACCTAGAAAATCTCTTAAGCTCCATCTCGTGCTTCTCCAATTTTCCAAATAGCTCTTGTAAAGTGGGCATGCCCATTTTCATGGACTCTTTGATAGTTGTAATCTTCAATTGCCATTTCAAGCATTGTATGAATGAAGTCTGCATTTTCAAATTTTCTATTAAGAATACTTAACTGGTTAACAATAGAAGTAAATCTTTACACCATATCCTTGATAACTTCACCATTATTTATCTTGAAAAGTTCATATCGAGATACAACGGTGTGAACTTTAAATGTTTTCACTTGCATGGCACCTACTTAAGCAAACTTAAACCGCATGTTTTTTGTGGTAGCATAGTTGGATACTCTTTCATACTCACTAAGCCATAATGAATTGCACATGATTCATTTTACCTTAAAAGCTAGGAAGTTTTTCTTTTTCTTATGCCCACTCCAATCACTTCTAGGTTTCAAAATGGTCACACCATTTTCATCTTTGATAGGTAGATTGTATCCATTTTCAACTATTTTCCACATATTAATATTGGTTGCCTCAATGAAATCTTTTATCTTTTATTTCCAATATGTGTAGTATTGTCCATTGAATCCATGAGGTTTTTTTTACAGAAGACCCTCGGGTAAAATGCTAAAACCTTTAGAATCCATTGTATCTTCTTGAGATGGTTATATCTTAACACAAGAGCCAAGCTTTAGTACCAATAGTAGCCCGAGATTTCACAAAAAAAGGGGTGAATTGGTTTTAAGATTTTATAGTTTTTCCAAATCACTTTCTAATTTTCATAAAATTTCAAAAACTTGTAAACAAATGATGAACAATCTTACAATCTAAACTTAGCAATCTAAAATCCAATACTTTAACCACTCAACATCAGCTTAAGCTATAATGAATACAAAGGATATAAAGTGTAGAAAATAAATTGCAAAAAATTAAAAGAGAAGGGATAGAGAGATTCTAATGCTAAATTTTATAATGGTTCCCCATTTAAGATCCTTTCCAAAGTATACATCCACTCTTCAAGTTTAAACAAGCTCAGTTTGACTATATCAAATCCCTCCAAGTTTGAGTCTGACACTTGAAAAAGCCTCTACAACAATTGTATAACCTAATAACCAAAACCCCTTTGAAATTCCTCACTCAAAGCTAAACACTTAAGAGACTCATCATTCTTGCTAACCTAGGGTTTTCTAACCATAGAAATACCTAAAAAATAGAGATAAAATGGAGGATTACAATTAAGAACTCAAAAGTTCAAATAACAAATTGAAGCTCAATAGGAAAAGGATTTGTTTAAATCTAGTTGAAGATGATGAAATATAGTAAACAATTGAAGCTTTAAGAAAATGGGTTGTATTTGCCTCTTAAGGTTGTAAAGAACCACACAAGAAATGAGTAAAGAGAATATTTATAATGAGATAGCTGTTAGACACAATTAAGAGTTGTTAATTTTGCCCTAGCTAAAACGATTTGCGAAGGTAATTTTTGAACTACCAATGGATTCACGAGTAGATACTCTCAAGTTAAAAGGCTTTCAAAATAAAGTTTGAAGTGCACGAATCAATTCACAAGTCAATTAATGTGCCTAGTGTTTTCAAGTGTGAATCGATTCGCTCAAAATGAAAGGCTTACAAATAAAATTTAGAGAAGCCTGAATTGATTAATTAAGGTGCCTATTCTAGGCTAGTGAATCGATTCACTCACCTAGAATTGGTTGAACCTATTCACAAATGGATTCTCATTCATTCAATTGGATTTTTAATCATTATTTTGAAAAGGATATTTGATTAAAACATTTTCAATTGACTTTCAAAACAATCTTTTCAACTAAAAGCCATATTTTTTTTCAAGAGTAAAATATGTCAAAATATTTACCCTCATGGAAAAATATTTTGAGAGGATTTTCTAAAATTCATTAAGGTAAATGCTATATAAAAATAATATTTATTAAATTAAAGAGACACCAGACACCCAAGCCTTTACAACAAAATAATTCTAGGCCTAAACTAAGTCTTCAATCAATTCTTCAAGACCTTCCAAGGTAATTCCATTGAAAGTAAATGTTGAGAAAATAATTAAGGTTTGTGTTGGGAAAAAAGTAGAGATAGACTAGAGAGAGTTTGGAGAGAATACAAATAATATAATTGAATAAAAAAAGACTGTTGAATTACATTGAAAGACTTAACCCTACTTCTCTATTTATATAAAGTCCATAATAGCGGTAAAGTTCTAATAAAACTCAAAAACTTACTAACTTATTTAAACTTATGACTTATCTCTAGTATTACAGTCTAACTAAATAACCTAGTAACTTATTAATCATATATTATATCTCTATTTTCTAATAGTAAATACATTAAGCATATCCCAAATGTTTTTTTTTTCCATCAAAATAGCTTATAAAATTATTTGAAATAGGGGTTAGACTCAACACTTGTATATTTTATAAAATTTTCTTTTTATTTTTTCTCTTATATATTGATTTTGTAAATGATATAAAACCTTTCTAATTTTTGTTTGTTGCATTCCTTGAACTTACATTTTGCATTGTAAGTTAGATTTTTGGGTTTACACGTGAAATATGATTAGAATTTTTGTGTTCGATGAAAATATTACAAGATTTTGTTTTATTTCTTCCTAAAATAGAGTATAAATAGAGCCACTCGTGCCATTTTATTAGAAAAAGTGAAAATTTTTTTCAATTTATTTAGTTGTAAATAATGGTTTTCATCCTGTAACATGGTTAAATGGGGAGAAAAAAGAATGCAAGGGTCACAAACAACTTATGTGTGTCACTTCCATTAATTTTTAAAAATAACAAAGACATTTTCACTTTCACTTTTTTTTTTAAGTTTAAGAAGTAACATATAAGATTATAAAATTCATGTACCTTTTTTTTACTCATCCTAATTTTAGAAAATAATCTATATTTTTCTTGTTATTATGATAGTTTTTTTTTTAAAGCACTTTCACTCGTTTAAAGACATCAGGCCACACTGTTAATTTTATATTTAAAGGACTAAATAATTGAAAGAAAATAAGAGAACTATACCCACTTAATACATTGTGAGTAGGGGACAAATGGGTAAAGGACAATGCAAAGTAGATATGTAGTAGCAAACGTACAAGGTATCCAAAACACACGATGTATCATTCAAATTTGACCGTAAATATCTAATTTATAAGTTTATCTAGGGCAGGAGGTCCTAAAGTATGCAGCATCTTCCAAAGCTTCTTGTCTTGTTTTGATTACTTCAATTTTTGGCTCACCACCGGATCAAGTTTTCTAAAGTTGTGAGTTTTTCTACTCTACTATTTCATTCCTTCCTATGTTGATTTAAATTTCTTCCTTTTTTTATCTTTGTGCTCCACAATCTCTCACCTTTTTTTTTTATCATTTTCTTTCATTTAGCAATTATTTATCACTCTGACCTTTATCATTCTGTATGTGATATTATATATTATTAAGCTGCCAACTCATTAAAATTTTTTCTCTATTAGTTTTTTCACGTTTAAAGATATTATACTCAATAATCTTATAATTTAATATTTAGCACACAATTATGTTAACTAACACATCAAAATTTAATTAAAGTAGGTAATTTCATGATTTGCAGGTATACAATGATGAAAGAGAAAAAGACAAATTGATATGTCACAATTTGTATTCATATTTATCTATATTTTAATATAAGAGAATGTAAATTGTGAAGTTTATATTGATCAAACACTCTAAAAAAATATCAAATTTACATAAGAAAATCATTAATTTAGAATTTGAATCTCCACAAGCACATATTAACTATGACCTAATCCTTTTTTTTTTTTTTTTTGTCTTTCGTTCTTTTCCTAGGAACTCATCATGAAAACTAAAGAAAATGAAATTAGAATAAAGAACATGAAAACCTCAAGATCCTATTATGGTTTCTTGATTTTGTGTTTGGGTATGATATTTGCTGGAGCTCGTTGCTATGTTAAGAAATGGCAATTGCCAAGATAAAAGTAGGCTACATTATTTGTATTTGGAAGCTCACTATTTGATGTTGGGAACAACAATTACATTAACACATCTGCTAATAATCAAGCAAACTATTGGCCATATGGTGAGACTTTCTTTAAGTTTGCCATTGGTAGATTTCCAAATGGATGCCTTATTCCTAATTTCATTGGTAAGAAACTTTGGTTGCTTCCTTTTTTTTTTTTTTTTTTTTTCCTTCAACATACTTATTTGTGCTCATATTAATATTCAGATAGCCTCAATTTGTTGCAGCTAAGTATACAAAGTTGCCATTGACACTTCCATATTTATATCCTGGTTATCAACAATACATTGATGGTGTTAATTTTGCATCTGCCGGAGCTGGTGCACTTGAGGAAAATTGTAAAAGATAGGTATGTTAAAAGATAATGCTATGGTCTATATATATCATGATCTAATTTGAATTAGTTTCGCTTATTCATTGTTCATATCTATTGAAAATTTGCACTAATTGTACTTAAGTGCACCAAGTCAAATGCCTATAACATTTTAAAAATATCACATGCTTGTAATGGTCGTACTTAAATACAT
>JANHAO010024471.1:0-11626 GCA_026873985.1 Saraca asoca
TCATTCTCCCCTTCCTTAAATAGGAAAGCTTTGTTAGAAGGAAAGGGGGCCAGAAACTTGTATGTATAATCTTTTAAGATATCAACAAAATCTCCACCATGGATGTAGGGTTTGGTACCCCCTAGATTTAGCTGAACCATGTTAAAAACACCGTGTCACACTCCTCCCCCTCCCCTTGCCTCGTCGCGTTTTGGAAGCAATATAGGATCCCAGAACTCATCCCCCATTGGCTGGAATCTGGAACTCCCCTTACAAATTAAATTCCAATGTCAATATCTTGGAGCTGCTTATGGGAATCCTTATGCTCTCTAAAGTCCCCATTGTAGCCTAACAATGGCGAGAGGAAGGACCGCTCGGAGCTCAACCACTCTAGCCCTCCAATCGACGGATATTCCCGTTGTGGGGCCTCACCAACAGTCTACTATTGCTCCTGAAACTTAAGAGGCACAAATGCCCAGCCAACCCTATCTAGCGCTCAAAAGCACGGTAAGAGAGCTAGCTGAAACCATCAAAGTGTTGGTATAGGCCTAAGTTTAGAGCACATAAAGATAAGAAGAAATCATGGCATAGCTCTAGCAGCTTCGCAAAGAGGCTTAGAAGGAAACTCATGAAGATTATGATAGTCAGCAACTGGGGGACTCACAACGAGCAAAAGGCTCCACCCCTCAGTCTGAGACACGCAACTGAACAATGGAAGAAATCCTCCGCAGACTCAAATGACTAGAAGAGTGTCCGCAACCTCAAAGCTACTATCCTCACCGCGAGGAAAGCTCTCCATTTTCTATGGAGATCGAGACGTGACCTCTCCCACAGAAGCTCAAAGTGCTTGTGATCCTACTATCCGATGGGAACAACGACCCGAGCGACCACCTAGATGTGTTCAATACCCAATGGACCTCCAGACTACTGACCCCTGGTAAAGTGCCGAGTCTTTCCTGCCATATTAAGGGGAATGCCTCGGGCATGGTTTAGGTGCCTCTCGACTCGCAGCATCAACAACTTGGAAGAATGCCAAAGAAAATTTGTTGATCAATACTGGGCATTAAAGAAATAGCTTGCGCCCCCTTGCCATCTCGTGATGATCTTCCAGTGCAAGGCTGAGTCACTTAAAGACTACGTAGCTTGATTCAGGCACGGGGCCAACTCCGTGGAGAATCCCTCAGGGGAAAGTATCTTAACAGTGATCTCAGCCAGACTTCACAAAGATGAAAAACTATACCAAAGCCTTTACAAGTCCCCAGCTCAAGATCTCACTGAATTCTATGAGCGAGCTGTCAAACAAATAAGATGGGAAGAAACTTTCGGAACTGAGGAGCCCAGGCCTAGAGCGGACCCCAATGGTCCCCCCACAAGCAAAAGGAGGAGTAGTGAGAGTCATGATAACCCCACCCTTCACCTCGCTAAGAAGGTGAAGCCTTAGTGACCCGGAGGCTGCTTTGAAAGCTACAGCATCTTGTTAGATACGTAGGATAGAATCTTTGCCATAAAAAGGCACAACAAGGACTTCAGAAAGCCCAAATCAATAGGGTGCCCATCAAGTCTAGAGACCAAAGTAGATTTTGTGCTTACCACAATGAGGCTGGACATGCCACCTTGGAATGTCGGGCACTAAAAGATGCTATTGAAGACCTCATCAGAAGAGGCCGACTATAGGATTATGTGGTAAGATTGCCTGGACAATGTGCTCAACAGGCTCAGTGAGTTGCCACCCAAGAGCTTGAGCCCTCCATCAAAATCATATTCTAATCTTGTAACTCTCTTCCATCATCAATGACAATAAATTGTATCAACTATTGTATGATGAATCAATGAAATTTGCCAATTAGCCAAAAAGGCATTGTCTAGACAAAGAGTTTTCACTTCGTCATTGCAAGGATTCATCCGGGGCTAAGATGGTGCAAGGCCTACCCCGTCGATACATCCAAAGCAAGCCATATTCCATGAATTATGACCGAAGGTACAAATTCCCTGACAATTGAGCAATGAGCTTTTTGTTTTGCTGAGTAACAAGCTTGCTATGGGACTGAGCAACGAGCTTGCTGCGGAGCTAAGCAACGAGCTTGCTGTGGGACTGAGCAACAAGCTTACTGTCCCATAGAGCAACAAGCTTACTACAAAACTGAGCAATGAGCTTGTTGTGGTACAAATGTGCGATCCTACTTGGCGACAAGTTATCACCTCACCACCACAAAATAAGACCGAGGGTGAGACAACCCCAAAGCCTACTTTGGCGATGTGCTCAAGTCCAATAATAGGCTACCATCCCACTACAGCGTAAGGATGCTGAGATGAAATTGTTGCAGCTTTCATGCAACTGAGCGCTCATAGATAGCACGTGGATGAAAAATCACAACTCTTATACGGACGAACTCTCATGGCTCACACTAGATTTCTCATCAGTCATAGCTCACATGCGACCTAACTCTCACTCGCTGAGAATAACCAAATAAAAGGTAAAAGACTAAACCATAACTGATTGGCCATAGAAATATTTTATTGATCATCAAAAATTTACATACAATAACGATGCATGAAGCATCTATTACAGCATTCAAAAAAGCTCATATAGCAAAAAGACCTCGCTCAAAAGGAAAAATTACATCAGAAGAAGAAATGCAAAAACAAAGACAAGAAGCTCAAAGACTTGGCACTACCATTCCTGTAAAAAAGAGCAGAAGGCCAGTCAGTGAGCTAGTGCCTACAGGAAGGACATCAACCTACAACTGCTCCTGCTTATTTCCTCTGCCATGTCCACCTGAGCTAGACCTAGAGTAAATCCAAAACTCATAAAAGTCAGCTAGCCAGGCAGTAGCTCTGAAGCAATGGTGGGAGGAAGTAATCCAGGATTTACACAAGACTCTCCAAGAGCCCACCAGATGGGTCCTACGGTGAAGCCACGTGCAATAGGCTATTGATGCCTCTCAACACTCTGCAACAGGCCATCCATGTCTTAACAAGTTTCATCGAAAGCCAAGACACAAAAATGCAGAGGGCTCATCAGTCTCCTTCATCAAACTTTTTTGAGACAAAAGAGGGAATTTCTCAGGCTATAAAAAGACCTGCTCGACCCATTGAAGAATCCAAAAGACATTTGACTGATCTTCTTCCAACAGCCCGAAACCAGCGGTAATGGCACGACTACGACCAAAAATGGCACACAGAAGAAAGTATGGCCTAAAGCAGAATGAAAAGACATCTGAAATGACAATCTAGTCAAGCAAGGACATCGACTGGAAATACGAATATAGCCTCAAAAAACTTACAACTCTTAGTCTGCAAAGCAAATCGAGAGTTGGGGGGCTTATGTTATAGGCAAAAAATGGCCTCAAGAGAACACAACAGACCCAGGCCCACCAGAAGCCAGATCATCTAGCTCACTGAAGATGCCTAACAAACTCCACCTCGCTCATTGCAAGATAGCGATACGGTGAGGTGATCATATGACTAATTCGTCAGGTGGTCGACCATCCTGCTTGAGCTCACTATCTCACTATAGTAGCATTGAGCTTGCTACAGCTACCTTCCAAAATAACCCTGAGCTAGGAACCCCAGCTCACTATCCTCGCATGATATAGCAATACCAAGTGGCAGATGTGCAAAGATACAAGTCCACAGCTGACCAAAAGGGCCCACCCCGTAGCCTATATCTTGCAATAGCCGGAGTATAGTCTTTTACTATCTTTTCCATTTATATCTTGATGTAATACAACTGTAGTTTCTAATCATTTTGTCTCATTCTCCCCTTCCTCAAATAGGAAAGCTTTGTTAGAAGGAAAGGGGGTTAGAAACTTGTGTTTATAATCTTTTAAGATATTAATAAAATCTCTGCCATGGACGTAGGGTCTGGTGCCACCTGGATTTAGCCGAACCACGTTAAAAACACCATGTCACACTCCTCCCTCTCCCCTGGCCTCTTCACACTTTAGAGGCAGTATAGGACCCCAGAACTCATCCCCCGTTGGCCAGAATCTAGAACTCCCTGTACAAACCAAATTCTGACGTCAACACCTCTTAATTGAGCTACTAATTAAGGTTAGATGGAGGCATAATTAGACTTAAGTCTTTGTATAGAAGTTGTAGCCATTTCTCTTAGAAACCTAATGGCCTTAACCTTACCCAAAAATTCAATTCCTAGCTTAACATTTGGGGTAAAAATTGAAATAATTTTGCAAAGCAATCTAACACATAATAGAGTTTGTCACTTGGATTCACACCCTTAGAACTTAATTGAAATGGTGTGTTTTTACCATGAGCCCTTCATGAAAGTTGTATGTGTGTGTCCTAGCTATCCAATGGGCTTTAGTTTGCACCAAAATTAGGTCTAGAGCTTTGGATATGGTCAAAATACCAAGATTAGCTCTAGGTTAGCTGGTTAACACTCTATTTCAAATTTTGGGATGAATTGGACCCTCTAAACAGCTTCACTAGGCTTAGGACTCTACATAACATTTGTAAAGCATCCTTTTTTATTTCCAATGGCATAAGAATAACCCAAATTTGAAGTTTAGAACTCCTTGTACACCTTAAAATATAAAATAGTGCCAAATTGTTGAATTAATCCAATTAAGCTCTAAAACTAATCAATCAAGAAACTAATCACAAGTATCCAATTTAGTACATAAATATGACAAAAGACTAAGTATAGAGATGATATAAAATGCATATAAATTGTATTCATTAAATTCCCCCACACTTAGCTTTTGCATGTCCTCAAAAAAGATGTTAGAACTAAACCACACTAGACTCAAAACAATAACTCTAACACTAACCTTTCAACAATTATGAGAATGTAAAACCAAAAGTAAGGAAACAAAAAAATTTTAGGGGACATAGCACATTATGAAACAACATTCTTGGCAATTCAAAACTCAAAATCAAATAACAAAGCAATTTTATTCAAAAGGAAACTAGATCAAATTGGTAGACCCTCACAAGATAAGCTCTCCAACTCTCTTAGTGTTTAACATAGGCAAGTGTTTCACTCATTTTCAATTCATGAAAAAGCACTACCAAAACCTTGCCTATTATGTGATCTCCAATACTTAAATCACATGCAAAGCACAAATGAAGGACTTCTCAAGGGTTGTAATGTGGCCAAGAGAAAGGGGAAAGAAAGGAATGAAAAGGATATGAAAGTGCAAAACCAAAGAGACTAATGGAGCATTGTGGCATAGATTCAAACAAGAAAAGATGCAATTAAAACCTAAATCTACATCACAAAATTTCACATTTATTACTTCTCTGTTTCTCTTCTTTTTCTTCACTTTTTCACCTTCTTTCATTTTAAGCTCTTTCTTTTTGAATTTTTTTCTTTTTCTTGTTTTCTTTCTCTTTAATTGCATTAAGCTCTTTTTCCCTTTTTTTTTCTTTATTTTTCATTTTCATTTTCTTTTGTTTTATCTTTTTTTTTCTTGACCATTGTAGTGAATCACATTTACCTTTTCACCAAACAATTAGCAGACCCTCACACTTGTTCAAAAATCTATCCCATTGATGAATTAAATGCTCTACTAATCCCTAAGGTTGGAAAAGATAAAGAAATTCAAGCCTTGGCTTTCTAATGGGTTAGAAGATAGAAAAAGGTTAATTAGACTTAAAAAGGCTTAATAATGGTACATTGCAAGGTTGGCTAATAGGGCAAATGTGGCTTAATCAAAGAGTGTTTTAATCATATTCATGTATACATGTGCCAATATAATCTTAAGAAGATTCAAAGCAAGTTTTAGAGCAACAATTTCTTGAAAGAAAATCATATACAAGAAAGAAGAGGAACCTGATAAAAAAGATTAGTAATTGCTTAAAATCTCATAGGTTATATGTCTACCAAAATCAATCCACAAGCATTTAAAACTCTATCACTATGCTAATCAAATCCAAGCACTAAATGGCAAGATAATTTATTCAATCATGCTATGCTACCATAAAAATGAATTACAATCGACATAAGGCCTAAACAAATTCATCATCATTGAAAAACATTTAAATGAGCAAAATAAACTCAATTTTTTTTCTTCTAAACACAAACAAAACAAAACAATCCTAAAGTCTCCCCCACACTTAAATTTTACATTGTCCTCATTGGAAGCATAAAATCATCAACAAATCATGGACATATAGAATAAAAGAGGTAGGGAAAGAGAGTAGATGCTTAGGTTACCTACCAAGAAGTGCATTTTTTTTAACATTGTTAGATCAAATTGTTTTTTTTAGCCGGCCCCTATTAGAAACACTTGTAAACTAACAAAACTATGGACAAAAGGGGGTGAGAGCAATGACAAATAAATTGAATTAAAAGCCTAATCCTAAGGTCAGTATTCTAAATACTAAGTTCTAATAAAATCTAGCTAGTCCCAATAATATTGCCAAAATTTGGCAGGTGTCAAAATTCACAAAAATAATATGCTGAACTACCCTATTTCATAGTAGGATAATTCCAGGTTGATCCATAGGGACTGGTGATTAATTTAATGTTTAAAAGTAAAAGACAAGGTGTTTCTTTGGCTATGTACTTAGAATATGATATTTGAAAATTGACATAAACATAAACAATAAAATTGAATGTAGAAAAGAAAACCTAAAGTGGAAATGCATCAATCCATAGGACTTTTACATTTAATTCAGGGATCAATCATGGAAACAAAAGTTTCATTCCATCTTTGACTGCTTAGCCAAGCACTTAAATTAATTCTTGCTAATTTCCTTTTAATTTTGCAAATCGAGCTTAGCACTCGAATTAACTCTTATTGTTGAATTAATCAAAACCCCAACACCCCAGTTAACTTAACAATAGCATTAGGAATCCAAAATTACTAGGAAAACTCACCCCAATAGAAAATTCATCAATTACCCTAAATTTCTCTAGGATATTGACCATTACTAGTGCACAATTAAGAACCTTATTGTTACTCAAACCAAACTGCCATAAACAATTTTGATTATAGAAGTTTAGCTAGTAGATAATCATAATAGACAGTTAATTTAACTTACCATCTTAACTAATCATCCAAAGTAATTAATTCAATTAAATCAAAGAAATAAGGAAATCAAATTATGAGCAAATCAGTAATAGAAGCAAGTCTCACAATTAACAAGAGAATTGAAATAGAATTTCCCTTAATTTGAATGAAAAGATTAACTGCACTTTACAAAAGAAATAAAAATAATAGATGATGTTCTTGCTCTTAGAGAGCTCCTCCTTTATTACAAAAGTGAGAAAAAAATGAAAGATCTTAAAAGACCACTGATTTCACACTTTTATACTCTATACCCCTCCTTTCACTGTGACTACTAATTAGGGTTAGATGGTGGCATAATTGGACTTGGATCTCTTTATAAAAGTTGTAGCCCTATCTTTTAATAACCTAATTTCCCTAGCCTTATTGAAAAATCTAATTCCTAGATTAATGTATAGGCTAAAAATTGAAACAACTTTGTAGAGCAGTCTAACATGTAACAAAGTTTGTCACTTGGATTCATAGCCTTGAAACTTAATCAAAACGATGCATTTTAACCATGAGCCTTTCATGAAAGTTGTAAAGGTGGATCCTAACTATCCAATGGGCATCATATTGCACCAAATAAGATTTAGATCTCCATATATGGCCAGAATACTAAGACTAGATTTGTGTTAATTGGTTAACACTCTATTTTGGCTTTTGGGCTAAATTTGATCCTCTAAATGGTTTCACTATGCTTAGGACTCTGTACAACATTTGTAGAGAGTCCTCTTGGACCCAAAACAAAAGTTTCAAACTCTAGATACACCTAAAATATTGAAATAGTGCTAAATAACCAAATTAATCCAATTTAGCTCTAAAACTAACCAAGTCAAGAAACCAATTACAAGTATCAAATTTAGCACATAAACATGATAAAAAAAACAAAGTATAGAAAGGATATAAAATATGTATAAATTGTGTTCATCACTCACAAATAATTTATGTCCTATTTTCTTAATTATTTCACAGCTAGGGATATTTAGAAATGATAACTATATGTACAAACTATCATGTAATTGCAATCTCCATTTATTTTCTTTATACACAATTGATATAGAGGCCAAAATGCAATGTCTTACCGGTCCAAATTAAATAGACTAGTTATAGAACTTAAAGATTGACCTTAACAACAAAAATATAGCCAACATCCTTAAGAAGGACCTTCTTGTACTTCCATTTGAAAATTCAAGTGAGAATGAAAGTTTTGACTTTGATGCTTACTTGAAACATGAGTAAGATGCTAAACAAGCAGCATGTGTGATGCTAGCTTTAATGTCTCATAAGCTTTAGAAATAACATAAGAATATGATACCCTTTGAGATGATTTTACATTTGTTAGAGTTATATAAAGGCTTGCTTATATTGAGAGATACAAAGTATCTCGGGAATTATTTAACTATAAGATGGAAAAAGGATCATTTGTTGAAACTTATGTGCTAAAGATGATCGGGCTAATAGTGAGATTTGCCTAACTCAACCATGTGATCAACAACGACCATGCAATGAACAACATACTACCTTCCCTTCCAAAGTCATTTGGGTTGTTTGTGATAAGCTTCTTGATGAAGAAGATAGAGGTCCTTCTAGTATAGTTACTCAACATGCTTAAATTTTTTGAAACAAATTTTAAAAAGGACAACCTATAAACCCAAGAAGAGTTCTAAGGCTAAGGTTAGGGCTGAAAAACCTAAAGGAGGCATATGAAAGAATAAAGGGAACATTCCAAATGGTGTTTTCTACCATTGCAAAGTAGAAGGTCATTGGAAGCAAAATTATAAGGCTTATCTTGAGACTATGAAGTAGAAAGAGCTTAGAAAAGCTTCTAGTTCAGATTAATGGGACATCTTGGAGCAGAAGAAGCTTAGAGAAGCTTCTACTTCAAGAAATGATGAAGCAAAAGAAGCTTAGTAAAGCTTTTACTTCAACAAAAGACAAAAGTTTAATGAATCCATAAAATCATCCTATCATTGGCATTGTAGACTTCATCATATTAATGAAACTAGAATCACAAAGTTACATGAAAACGGGATATTTGGGTCAATTTGATTATGAATCATATGTAACTTGTAAATCAAATCTCATTAGGAAAATGACTAAGAAACCCTATACTAGAAAGTGTGTACTTGCTAAAGAAGTGTTGGAGCTGATACATAGTGATGTATGCGGTTCAATGACTACTCTAGCCAAAGGAGGATTTTCCTACTTTATCACCTTTATTGATTATTATTCTAGGTATAACTACATGTACTTAATGAAATACAAGTTTAAAGCTTTTGAAAAGTTCAAAGAGTTCAAATCTAAAGTAGAGAAACAAACTAGAAAAAGTATCAAGATACTTAGATTTGATTGTGGTGGAGAATACTTAAGCTAGGAATTCATGGAATACTTAGAGTAATTTGAGATTCTTTCACAATGGACTTTACCTGCAACACGACAAATGAATGGTGTTTTAGAAAGGTGAAATAATACTTTGCTTGACATGGTATGTTCCATGATGAGCTTTGCAACTTTACCTATCACTTTCTAAGGCTAGAGTTTGGAAATTGTTGCATGTATCCTTAACCATGTCCCTTCAAAGTTTGTTGGTAAAACACCATATAAGCTATGGTGTAGAAGGGAACCAAGTCCTTCACATATGAAGATTTGGGTATGTTATGCTTATGCAAAGTGGATAACCATAGACAAGTTAGGATCTAAGAGTGATAGATGTTTATTTATGTGATGCCGTAAGGAAACAAGGAGTTATTACTTTTACCATCTTATTGAGCAAAAGGTGTTTGTCTTAATAAACATTGCCTTCTTAAAAAAGGATTTTATGCTTGAAAAGGCTAGCGGGGGTAAAGTAGAACTTGAAGAAGTTCAAAAGCCACAAAATGACATAGATCATACATTGAGGATGAGCCTTATCAAGTATCTCAAGATGTTGAGATAATTAATTTAGCTTAAAGTACACATAACTTAAGAGATCTAGTAGGGAACGTTGTGAACCTGAAAGATATGGTTTTCTCCATACATAGGAGAACAAAATAAGCCTACTAGTTACAAGGAAGCAATACCTTATATTGATTCCTTGAAGTGTCATGAGGCCATGAAATCCAAAATGGATTCAATGCATGACAATCAAGTATAGGACTTGACCAATGCACCAAAAGGAATAAAACCTATCGAGTGCAGGTTGGTCTTCAAGAGAAAGATTGATATAGATGGCAAGATACAAACCTACAAGGCTAGGTTAGTGGTAAAAGGTTATAGACAAGTTCAAGGAGTTCACTTTGAGGAAACCATTTCACTAGTTGCCATGTTGAGTCCATTAGGATTTTACTTGCAATAGTTGCATTCTATGATTATGAGATTTGACAAATGGATGTCAAAACAACTTACCTTAATGGAAACATGAACACAAAAGTGTATATGATACAACCTGAGGGTATTGTGTATAGGATTAAACTCCACAACATATTCAAGATAAAGAAGTCCATTTATAGACTAAAGTAAGCTTTACGGAGTTGGAACATACATTTTGATGAAGTAGTCAACTCATTTAACTTCATCAAGAATAGTAATGAACCTTGTGTGCATTAGAAGGTTAATAGGACCATGGTCATGTTCCTATTGCTATAGGTAGATGACATACTACTTATAGGAAATAATATTCACATGTTACAATATGTTAAGTTATGGTTATCCAAGACATTCTCCATGAAAGACTTGGGAGAAGCAAGCTTCATTCTGGGTATGAAGATCTATAGAGATAGATCTAAAAAGATGCTTGGCCTCTCTTAATCCATGTACATAGATAAGATGCTAAGGAGGTTTAGCATGAATGGGTCTAAGGGTTCTTACCCAGGTCTCATGGTGTTCACTTGTCTAGGAAGGAGTGTCCTAAGATGGAAGATGAATGGAAATGCATGAATGAGATTCCCTATACATCTACAATAGGATCAGTCATGTATTTCATACTATGTATATGACTAAATGTCTCATGTGCACTAAGTGCAAATATTAGATATCAAGCTAATCCAAGTGTAAAACACTAAAGTGCAACCAAGGCAATCTTGAAGTACTTGAGAAGAATTAAGCATGTGTTCATGATATATGGAGGATGCCCTGATTTGAGAATTAGAGGTTTCACAGCTACAAGCTTTCAATCAGATAAATATGATTACAAATCATAGTCAGGCTTATATTCACTCTTAGTGGAGATATAGTATGTTGGAAAAGTTCCAAGATATGTGGTATGTTGAAAAGCATTCCAAGCAAGATACCACAATAGATTCTACAATTGGATTCCTTGCTGCTTAAGTAGTAGCACATGAAGATGTTTGGGTAAAGAAGTTCTTCATAGAACTAGGGGAGGTCCCTAACATTATAATCCAATAAAAATCTATTGTCTCCATAGAACTAGGGGAGGCATGTTGGTGTATGCCCTAGAAGCCAATCATGGGATGATTGTTTGCATACATTATATTACGTTCTAATGGCAATTCAATTATTATATATTTTTTTATATCTGCATAATATAAATAAATATGATAATTGTTCTTAGAATAATTTGTTATTCTTAAAATGTCCCTAGTCGAGTATTATTGTGAACTGGGATAGCAATAATACAGTGAGACTAGTATATA
>JANHAO010024472.1:0-11619 GCA_026873985.1 Saraca asoca
TAGCAATTTAACTGGAGAGCTCCCACTTGTTGTTACATAGATGCCAAATTTGTGGCACTTGTGTCTTGGAGAGGATTTTTGTTTTCCCCCATCAAATCCCACTAGAGTTCAAATAATGGAAACATTTGCAATGCTTAACTTTTTCTAGCGATGAATTGTCTAGCATCATTCTGTTGGAGATTGGAAATGATGGTAGATGCTTATGTGAAAGAGTAGAAAATAATGTTCAGGATGGATATGCTTGCCAAGGCAAGGCAATGGAAATCTACTTGCTCGGCTACTTCCTTATTTCTGGTAAGACTGACTTCTCTGGCCAGTTCTCTTAATTCAACTGGATGAAGTTGCTTATCGATCAGCTCATCCAGGTTAAGGAGCACGTGTGCCTAGCTGTTCAATTATTTGGTCCTATAGTGAGACATTCACCTAGACAATTGGTGTTGTCCAAACATTCAGCCTTCCATTGTCAGAATGGGCCTTTCTCCCTTAATAATTACATAGGAACTGCATCTAGCTACTCCAACCCGTTCTACCAGCTATAGTACTCCCCAAACTATGATTTTTGGCTACCCCATTTTGATCATTTATTCAATGGTTCCTATAGGATTGTAAATAAGCATCAAAGAGTTTTGCAAGTCCTTTCCTCACACCAGTAACGATGCTATTTGAGATCAATCGTGAACCACCATCTTGCTACAGTTCTTAGATGATCAGATCATCATACTTTCCTAGCCTTAGCTAACTTCATGAACATAGTTGCCCTGTGTGAGCTGGATTGCTATTGCATTATCTTGCACAAGCTATGTGTGCTAGCTTGAGTTGAAAAAAGATTCCAATGTAATGGATATTGCATCAGATAGGGTAGTTATGCTCTGATTGATGTCTAAATCAAAATGTCCTTAGAGGTCTGGTAAAAGTTCCTCTAAAACTAGAACCTTCTTCTATTCTCTCACCTTTCTCTTAAAACCTTGATGGAAATATTGAAGAATTTCAACTGGTTCCAATAACACTTAATTGTAATGTAAATATTCCTTTTGGTGGTCATGGCAGTTCTAGCAGTCAAGATAATGAGTTGAATGTAACTCAAAACAAAATGATAGATATACGCCGTCTATTTTAGGTTGTCTATAGGAAGCTTTTGCAGAAAGAAGAAGCAAAGTTAATAGATGAAGTGAATAGCCATAAAAAGGGTGGATTACAAGCAGCAAAGATTCTTAAGGAGAAAGGAAAATTATGTTAATACAGGAAAGAAAATCTTAAGATCTATCCCTGGAGTTGAAGTTGGTGATGAATTTCAGTGTACGATGAAGTTTATCATAATTAGTCTTCATCATTGGATCTAGGGTGGCGTGGATAAGATAAAGCACAATAGAAAGATCCTAGCAACTAGTATTATTTCAACAGGGGCCAAGCTTATGTTTTGGAGGGCAATTTAGATGTCATGATTTACACTAAGCAAAGGGAAATGTTATGAACATTGATAGGGAACTTGAAAATTAGAAGCTTGAGCGTGGCAATCTTGGTTTGAAGAATAGTAGTGAGGAAAAGAATCTTGTTGGATGATATGTAGCTCTGAGGAAAACCAAAGGATGGATGGAAAGGGTAGGACATAGGTTTATGATGGGTTATATGTAGTTGAAAAATATTGACAGGATTTTGGGTCTTATGGTAAGGTAATTTTTAGGTTTCAACAGTGCAGAATCTGTCGGTCAACTAGAGCTTGCTTAAAAAGAAGTGAAGAAATCAAATAAATTCTAATTTAGAGAGGGTCTATGTGTTGAGGACATTTTTAGATGATGAAGCACCCCCACCATTTATATATTCTACTACCATGATATACCCTGATTGTTGCAATCCCATTCTTCTAGAGGGATGCAATTGTACTGAGAGATGCTCTGACTTAAGAAAATGTTCTTGTGCTATCAAAAATAGGGAGAAAGATCCCCAAATTTCATCCCTTTAGGGAGTTTTATCTATGAATGTATATAAAAAGCTTCTTGAAGAGATGGAGGCTAAATGATGAACTGGTAATGACCTGTATCTATTTGACATTGGGAATAACAATAGCAATTGTACTCCTTGGCATGGACTTTCAACCCTTATGACTAGCACTCAGTCAAGTTCTAATGAATTTGTGGGGGATGGTGGCTTCACCATTAATGCTTTCCAATATGGTAATGTAGGGAGGATCATGGTAAAAAGGGAAATCACTTGGAAGCTTGAGTCCTTCATAATGTATAGATACCCCCAGCTAATTAAGTGATTTGTTGGTATGAACCTTCACTCTTTATGACCATACTCCTAGAATTTAAGGATGAATTCTTTTGATAGGGGAGAATTTGTAATACCTAAAAAAAATAAATAAATAAATAAATAAATATATAAAATATATCGAAGGAACAAAAGTGAAAATTTTTAAAAATTTGTTGGGGCCAAATTGTAATTTCTTTTTTCCCAGAAGGACCTATTTAAAGTCAATGAAAAATTTTGGGGTCCAAGCGCAAATTTCCTTATTTCTTTTTTTGTATATAATTTCCTCAGCCAGCCTCTCTCTCCTCCTACGTGAGCTACTTCCCAAAGCTTCTCCAATGCTCTCCATTCCTTTACTATAATGATCTTCTCCTTCAAGTCATTGCTGTCCAATGAGAGTTTGGCAACTCTCCATCATTCTCCCTTCATCTCCAGCAATCAAACACCACACCGCTTCCTCCTTTGATGTTTCCTCTTTGTTGGCGCCTAAAGCTCTTCTGTTTCATTGTTGCATTTTCCAATGACTTCGTTCTTTCTTACGATCACCACTGTCCAACGAGCCAACTGTCATTTTCCTTTTCTAGCTGGCCACCTCCCTTCCTCTTTCCAATGCTTTCTCCTTCTCTAGCCCAACTTAATAACTTTCTCTCTTTTCCCCTGCTATTGTTTGGCCAGCACCCATATCGGCACATCGACGCATTTCAGCTCATGGTGAGCTACTCACTGGCACTTCGGACTTGGGTGAGTATTTCTAAATTATTAGATTTATTTTACAGTAATCCTACAATTAATTTTTCAAGATATTTATGTTGAAACTCTTAAAGTACCGTTTGGTCAACGGCTCCCATAAGCTCACTGGCGGCGATTTAGCTCCGGCCAAGCTCCCTACCTGTACTTTGGAAGGTAGTGAGTAACCTTTGAATAAAAGATTTATTTTATAGTAGATTTATAGTGAGTTTTCAAGATAGGTAGTTGAAACCCTCACTGTGCAAAATTGATGAAAGTTGGAATTTTTCTTGTGGATTTGATTTAGATATATTTCTTTAGACAAACAAGCTCACCAACGTCAGATTTTGGAGCTTTAGCTGACTTAGTTTTCTAAGGATTTTTCTAAGGTGAGTGAACAATCCTCCTCACTTAATGATCCCATGTGTATATATAATCTTTTTTATTAATATTATAAAATGTTATAAATCATTTTTAAATAATGAGATTTCTATATATATATATATATATTAAGGCGATTTTGAAAGTATATTTATAAGTTGTATGTGAACATAGCTTGCCATGATAAATTATGCATTTTCATCTTAATTCATGTTATGGAAATTGACTATTTCCATGTGATGATTGGATATGGAAATGCATTAGCAAATTTATGTATGTTTTGATAAATGTTGCTTACCCAAATAAAGATTTTTATGCTATGTGTTATATTTTGAATATTGATTGAGATACTAGATCCACTGAAAAATTAGGTGATAACCCTCAAGTGTACTTGTGAGTTTATATACAGCCCTGAGAAGGAGCAATAAGGATGGAGGGATGTAGGGATATATACGTTCATAAGCATCCGACATACATATTGGATGGCTTATGATGAGAATTATGTTATAACAGGATGGTTGCCATTTTTAATTTTCTTTGGAGATCCATTGAATGTTTTACTATGTTAAGATTAAATGAAATTTTAGAAAGTTACTGGTTTTCTCTCTTACTTGTTATTATGCCGTTGAATATTATATTTTCAATTACTTGACTATCTTATTGAATTATAGTTTTCAAATGTATATTGAGAATATGACTGTAGAACAGATAAGCATATCTTCACGAAAATGTATATTTATATATATGCTTTCAAGCATGATTTTTATGTAGGGTTTTTAAGTGATCATAGGATTATTTACTTACTGAATTTCTATGAAACTCACTCCTCTCTTTCCATGTCTTGTTTTAGAGCCTAAGGACACACTTGCAACCCCTCCACCTCATCTTGGACTTAGATCTACTCAATGATTGAGTGGACCCCTTTTGCAGAGATTTAAAGTATAACTATGATGTAAAGTTTGGCAATTGGTAGGATTATACATGCATGTTTTGTGTTTGATTGTTGGATACCCAGTAGGATGCAATTGTATAGTCTGAGCCATTATGTATTATTATGTTGTTACATAGGACGTGATGGCTGTGTAGCCTTTTTTTTGTGTTGTATAGGCTTTGTGGCCAGATATCTGGAAAACAGAGGAGACTGCCAGGTTTTCATTAGAATTTTAATATATAAATATTTCATTGTAGATTAATGAAATAGTGAGTCATTGGTATATTATGTGCATTGCAAGGCTTGTAGGGGCTTTCCTTATGGAAGGGGATTTTGGATGGTGACCTTCTACGCCGGTCACGTTCCGTGGATTGAGGCGTGACACATGGGGATCCCCCGATTTAGGATAAATTGCTATCCTACTTATTGTTAGTAAAATTTTTAAGTTATTTTTTTTAATGACATGCCATCTTTTTATTTAATAATAATGTAAAAAGTTTTACACTAACAATGGAGGAGAAATTTATACTTGGAAGGAATGTTTGCTAAATTCTAAAACTAGTTCTAAATAGTTAAGTGTAAAACTAATTTTATTAAACTAAATAACTTTGAACTAGTTTAAAACAAATTTAGTTTGGTTTAAAATTAGTTATAAATTAATTCTTTTATAAATTTATTTAGTAAGTCTGTCTCATAACTTTAATGTATAGAAATATGAGAAAGCAAGCTATAGTCATAAGTATCATTGCATAAAAAATATTAATTAAAATATACTATTTAAATAATAAATAAATACATTATTTATCAAAATTTAAAAAGTACAGCAAAATGTTTTAAAAGTTAACAATATCATCTTCTACCTACATCAAATTTGCGATTGAACATTTTAAATAAGATCCAGCCTCCTTTCTTCAAGTTTAAGAATTGTCATCATATTTATAAAATTCCACATCAATAGATTTTTTTCTTCTTGTATTATGTCATTCATTGAAGCCAGTTAAAAAATTCAATCATCTCTTTAAATATAAGTCGATATAAAAAATTGACTTCAATTTACAAAATAGAAAATTGACCATTTGGATCTACTAAATAATCAAAAGAAAATACTATGCCATTTTACTATCTTATACTTAAAAACAAAATTATCACAAAAATAAATACTATATAACCACATAAATTTGGCAAAAATTTAAATTGAAACAAAAAAAATTAAATAATCATATGAAATAAAAAGTTCTGTAACTTTTTTTAACCTACAAAAGCATTCCCCATAGGTCAAAGGCTAGAGAAAATGAGAATTTTTGTAGAGATAAAGCAAGTGCCAGAAGGATTTTGGGATTGAAAAGATTTACATGAAAAGGCTTCTTTTGCTATGGAGGGAATAGAGTGCACAAGAAAAATTTTACACTTGAAATAAAAAAAAGGGCAATAGTGAAAAATTAGATAAAAGAAAATTAACATCAAGTAGGATTGCTTAAAAACCTATTTTCTTTATAATTTTGTTTAGATAAAACTAGTTTTTAAAATATTAAGTAACTAACAAAACATATGAAATTTAAAAACCATCCAAATATTAAGTAAGTAACAAACATGAAATTTAAAAACCATCCATGATATACCCATTTAACTAATTTTTAGGGATTGAAAAACAAAGTCTAGTATTGCATGCCATAGATTTCAAAAAGAAAATCGATACCAAGCTTTGAAGTCACAACCAGCAACAAACCAAAATCATTAGCACCATTACCTATATGTTAGATCTCTAAAAAACACATCTAACAAACTAGATCCAAGAGAATTAGCTCCCAAAAACTAGAATGTATATAGATCTTTTGTCTAACTTCTCTTTTAACTCACAACAATTTTATTTGACCATTCTATTTAATAATCTCTTGTCTTATGGGTCTATGCTATTAAGTAGTTTGTTCTAAATCTTGTTAGCTCAATATATTAAATTGAGATGATATGGTTATAATACAAAATGAGAATACATTTTTCTAATAAAATAGTATGAATATCTTTTACATGTGCCCAATCTTAAGTCATGTAATTTTATTAGTAAATCACATTGACACAATTCAAACATAACATTTGTCAACATTTACTTTATTTATAACTATAAGTGCATAATACCTATTATAAGAGGATGCAAATCTTAAACTACTTAGTGCAAAATTTTGTTTATTCTATTTTTATTTTTCTTAGTGACTCGGCCCCCAAATAATATAGTTTAGCTTTGTCATTGTGTATATGATTAGCTTGGAAATAGATGATCATATATGTAGCTTCACTAGTCCTATTTAGGCATGTAATTTAGGGTGAACATATGCCGACATCGATTTTTAAGTTTTGTCTCAATTAAAATTTTAAGCTAGAAACAAATTGTTTGTGCATTAATTTATTTACTATTTAAGTTAGTATTACTTTATCAGTGGCTCCTACAACTACAAAAAGAGCATTTTGGCAATGAAAATTATGAAAAAATAATTGTGTAATTGAATGTAAGATGCATAAAAGATCATCTATTTATGTAATTGATAGCAGTCGATATTGTAATAATCCATGTTGGACTGCTAGTAAGGAACTTGCTAAGGAGCAAGTCGAGGTGAGTTTACATATAAGTAAATCATATTTTGTAGGCTGAATAACTCTTGAATGGCAAAAAAGATATCCAAGGAAGCAAGTTTGCAAATTCAGAGAGAAAGCTTTCACTTTTTGGACCTTATAGTAATAACCTGGTTTCTGATCAAGCCATAAATGTTTTAATAAGTAGACTATAACACCACTTTAGCAATTTAAGTCATTTAGAATAGTATAATGGATGATACAGGAATAAGTCAACCTTAAGTAATGGTCTAGACCAAACTAGGCTAGTTAATCTTTCTTAGGTAGCTAACCAACTAGCTTAGGTAGTTTATTGACCACTAAAGGCCAATCAATTGACTACGTCCACAATAGTGTAAGATCTGAGTTATCCCATAATCAGAATTACAACCTTAACTATTTTTAGTTAGAGAAAGTTTAAGAGTGAAAAACATACTTGAGAAGGGTGTGATTTGAACATTTTAATTAAAATTTGATCATAAGGTAAATTGCTCAAATTAGAGTTGAATTTACGTTAATGTTCTTTATTCTTTGGTTATATAATGTGTTTTATGTTTGTTGCAAAGTTGCCAGTTCTATTTAGGCTAGATCCTATTTCACTATAAGGCTTTCTATGAAAATGACTATTAATAGTATGCTTTGCAAATTAACTAAAAAAAATCTATTTTTTATTATGAACTATGAAATGTGTGAAATTTAACAACTACATCTAGGCTTATGTTTGAACTTTGATCTCTTGACTAGTTAATAGGACTATGAATTGGATTATGTTAAATAAGAAACTTTTAAAATTTGTATCACACTAGAATGCAAAATAGTGGATGAAATGTAGAAGTTAGTAAAGTAGCTAACATAACATATGCATGAACATGAACTTAGGTATGATTAGAAGTACGGTAGAACAAATGTAATGAACATCTAGAATAGATATAACTATGCATAATTTGATTAGATAGAAGTCTAGGTTTACTTATATTTTGTAAATTGACCTGATTGTGATTGTGAACTAGCCTTATTAGGGGATAGGACTATTAGGTGTACTTACTAGAGGATTGTTATGTAAAGTTTGGAAAGATGTTTATAAGAAATTTACAAGTATATAAGATGATTTTTTTTCTCATGTGGCCTGAAGACCACACATACATATGAGGATGGGGCCATACAATCTCATTATTCCCTCCTTGAAAGAGTCAATATATATATGTATTTATGCATGCATGCATGATAGGCACATGTATGATATGTATGAATGTGTGTTTACATAAAATGCTATGCATGAAATTTACATGTCTACCTGATATGATTAAACATTTTGAATAACTATGTATGGTTATGTTAAGTATGATTATGAACTTTTGGTGTTAGTAGGTAAGCTTTCCATGTTTAAGAATATGATATGTTGATGTAGAATGCACCTTTAGGAATGGATTTAGATTAAAGAACTGTATATGCATGAAATGAACCAATTTAGTCATGACGACATTATATTTTTAGTTCCTTGACATAGTAAACTATGGACAGTAAGTTGAAACTATAAACATGATTTTAGTTATAATATATATGTATATATTGTATGTACAACCTAAATATTTTCTACTTGAAGGTTAAGGGTGAAAATTTTCCACACTGAGTTGGTCAACTCACTCTTTAAATTTTTTTTTTTAGATTTAGATGTTATAGCTGCCTTTGATATTTTAGGGCTTCCACTTGCCTCTTAGAGGTATTCGTATACTTTTATTATAGTGATAGTTATAATGTCAGCCAAGCCATGTAAAGATTTTATGTTTTGTTTTAGATTTCATTTTGAGTGTGTTGAAGGAGTTTACCTTGTTTATGATTTTTTATATTTAACCTATATAGTGTGCATAACTTTCTTATTCTATCATTAGCAACATTGGTATTTTATGAAATTTTAGATTTTTTTGTTTGGAAACATGTTTGAACATGTAGAATTATATAAGTAAGTTTAAGGTTCTTGAGTTATATCTTAGGTGAAGTTGGTCATGTTTCCTTAAAATTGGGATGTGATACAAATGGTGTCAAACAATTGAATTTTGAACTGAAATTTTGATAATAAATTTGTCTCGGTGTGAGATAACTATCATAAAAATTTCAATTCTAAACTCCACCTTCTAATACTATTTATTTAATTGAAGATACCATATTTTATTTTTCTAAGAAATTTAAGAAAGGTAGAAAAAGATGTAGAGGAGAAGCGCTTTAACCCTCCCTCCTAGGATAATGAAAGGGAAAGGTCTTTTTTGTGGTTTTAAGGCCAATTTCTTGGTGTTTTATTTTATATAGATTTAAATGAATTATCACCAAATATATAAAAAATAAAATGATATAGTTTATTTAGAAAAAAGAAGAGGATGAGGATTAGATGAAGTAAAAGATGTTTTATTGGAAATGGAGGAGATTTAGGCTTCCTAAGGTAAGAATTAATATTTCTAAATGCTTTTTTGTTAAGATATTGATTTGGTTGTTTAGGTTGTTGAAATGGTCTATTGGAGGCTATTTGTAAATGGTGTTTTTCATTGTTAGATGCCTTTTGGTTGTTTGTTAATGAATTATATGCTTTTAAAAGGTTAGGTATGCTACTAAGAGACCAAGTGAAGCTAGCTTTTGCAAAGGATGTGTAAAGCTTAACATGAGTACTTGTATCCCCTTTTTGACATCAAGGTTATGAAAATGATTTAATAATAAGCATATTAGATATAACAGCAAGTTACAAGCCAAGAAGTATTGATCATGGCTAATGAAGGATACAAGTATGAAATAGAGTGGTAGTCTATTTAGAAATAATAGTAAAAGAAAGGAATTAAGGAAGACAGGATAATACTATGGTATAGATGTCCATGAATAGATAGAAATAATTCAAATAAGGGCAAAATATCTAGATATTCATAAAAACTAAATATGAAGATATGAACTACACTTGTAATTGTCAATTAAGAAGCAAATATGGATTTAGAAGGATTAATAGAATAACATCAAGAATAATTTGGTAGAAGCAAAGGTTAATTAGGAATAGATATGAGGTCATTATGGTTTAAGGAACACAAAAGTTTGTAAGTTCTGACTTAAGGATTCTTTAAAGATTGAGATAAGTGTTTACGATGTTTTGTTTCACATGATGTAAATTTTTACTATTTCATACTTTGATGGGATCTACTATAAGGTTTCTATACCTTTATAATGCAAGATTTATTTTGATTTTCTTATGTAATTGTATTCAAGTATGAATTTCATTATGCATAAGTTTTATCCAGACCATTTCATTTATGAATATGTGGACAAGAGTGTTTGTAAACCTTTAGTATAGGTTGGTTAAGGTAATATAGACTTAGAATGAGGCCAAAGGACTGGTTGGACCAAGGTTTTTGCCCAAATAGTAGGCTGAACCTAGACCAAACAATCAACCAGCACTATTCGATCAATTGATCGATCTCTTATGTCTGGTTAACTAGCCGCCTCTTGGAGTCTATAAATATAGAGGCTTTTTTAACAAAATTTAGAATCCTATTTCATTTTTTTAGTAAATCCTAAAGAGTATAGCTAAGTAAAACAGAGTTTTGGTTTGTGTTCTTTAAGGATGTGAGTCGAGGGTAAGGTTTTTAGCCTAAAAGAGCTAATTTCTTATCTTAAGTTCATTTTTCCTTTAGTTTTGATTTTCTTTTCATTTCTATGGTTATCTTATGGTGTTTACTAATAGCCAAAGGCCAAAGTTTAGGATAAGGAAAAGATTTCGAAGTGTAGGTATTTGCAAGAACTTTATTCTTTTCATGTGAGTGAGAGTTTCTTCCTTATTGGCTTCCTTTATGTAACATATATATTCAAAATGTCCTAAGAATTTTTTTTTTTGTAATGTTAGGAGAAATAGCTAAGACCTAAAGAGAAGCATAAGATTAACAAGCTAGAATATTTAGGGATTGTTTGGCTAAATGAATTATGTGATTGTATGCAAGGAAAGGCTAGACTAGGTTGGAATTTACCTTGGGTTAGGTAAATTAAAAATTCTAAATTATTGTAATTACTTATTTTAAGTTAACTTTAATTCTTGATCAAAATTTAACTTATGAGTAGAGGAAAGATTAATATAGCAAGGGTAGAATGGTGAATTTGTAGGCAAGATTTAAGATAGAAGTTATATATATATATGATTGTGACTAATTTAAGTAAAGGGAAACCTATGAGCATTAGGTAGATGACATGAAAGGAATATAATTGACCTTGATAAGTCATCATTGTAAAGCAAGGAAGTAAGTTGGTGGCATATACTGTGTATTGAGAGAGGCACACATATGTATGTTGTGTGTTTTCCGCAAGTGCATGGTGTAGTTGTAGTAAACATCGGCAAGTACGGGTCGAATCCCGTAGGGATCTCGTTATAAACTACTAGAGTTTGCAATTCAAGTTGTCTAAATCAAATAAGAGTATTAAAGATACTAAAGAAGACTAATAAAAGAGCGGCATTGAATCAATAAATGAAGTTCAATTGTAAAAGCCTAGGATTGAGGTTCACCACACTTATGGTCTTCAACAAATAATGTAAATTCTTCCTATTGTAATTACTTGGATAATTGAGGATAGTTTAGCCTAGATTAATTATTAGCCTCTTTCAAGGTTTAATAATAGTACTTACATCAACCTAATTGAACCTACTTTCATGGTTTAGATTAATTTAAGCCCTTTAAGATCAGTGCCAACCAAATTAATCCTAAAGGAAC
>JANHAO010024473.1:0-11616 GCA_026873985.1 Saraca asoca
CTAAAACTTTTTAATTTAGCCCTTTTCATTTTCAACTTTTATTTTTAATTTTCCTTTTTAATTTCTTAATTTTTCGGGTATTACAGTATTTTTAGCTTGTCTCAAAGATTATATATTGTGAAAGTGCTTAAGAGGTTCAATATGGATTCATGCTCTTGCTGTTCTACACCTATTCAAAAAGGTGAGTTTCTTTCTAAAATCTAGTATCCTTAAAATGATGATAAGAAATCCAGAATAAAGATGGTCCCGTATGCTTCCATTGAAGGTAGCCTGTTGTATACTCAAGTATGTAAATATCTTGATATCACTATTAGTTTACTGTGAAGAAAGTTATGGAGTACCTATAAGATACAAAGAATCTTTGTACTGACTTATTGCATATTTGGTGATTTGATTGTTATATGCTAGTTTAACTCTGATTTTGTGAATTATCCAGATAACATGATATTGATATTTGGAAACATTTTTATGATGATAGCAAAAGCTGTAATGTGGAAACTATCGAGCAGTTAATTACAGCAACCTTTACTATGGAGGCAGAATGTGTCACATGTTATGAAGCCACTCATGAGGCTATTTGGTTAAGGAATCTAATATTTGGATTCAAAGTCGTAAAGAGAATATATAAGACCTTAACCATATGTTGCGACAATGCTGCTATAATGAACTTTTCTCAAAATAATAATGAAAGTACTACCTCACATAAGTATTTTGATATTAAGTATCAATTTGTTAAAGAGAAAAGATACACAAGTATTATACATGTTGTCACAGATCATATGTTTGTGGATCCACTAACCAAAGGCTTAGGTGTTAAATTGTTCGCAATCAAGTAACTATAATGAGTTTGGTTAAGCCTTTCAGTGTTCAGGGTTAGTGGGAGTTTCATGTTTTTAATTGAAACGTTATTATCTTGAGATTAATAAAATGTTAATGATATTGTCATATGTTTCATATATATATATATATATATATGACATTGTTAATTGTGCATATTTATTCTATGACATATCGATAGAGACATTTAGACCCTATCTCATTATTATGTTGAGATTTATTCTCATTTTAAGTATCTTAAGCTAATGCATGGACCATTTCATAAATATGTATATATGATCACATTTTGATATATATGTTTGATTTCTCATACATTCCATATTATGTTTCAGTCATTGAAACATAAGTATTCAAGATATATATGATATTAGCATCAATATCGGATATGATGATCTATATTATTGGGTATTTATACTTGATTTATGGTTGTACTTGTGTTATTATTGTTGTTGTTATTGACATTCATTGTTGTGATTACATATTGTAATCCAAATTCTTATTTATTAAACTATGTTATCCCAGTGGGAGATTGTTGAAATTTTCTTATGTGTACCGCCATAGTTTAATCAAATCATTTGTTATTGGATTAAATGAATATCACAATAATTAATTATTATAGATCAATTAATTATGTGATCAAATTATTAGACCTGTACTGACACGTAGGCCATTGATAGACTTTAGTAGTGTGAGCCTTGTCATTAGGCTAATGATAATGGGTTAATTGGCCTAGCAGGGTCACGGTAAGGCAACTCCTTACTTATACCCAAGTAAAGCTGTAGTTGCCCCATTGAGATTTTAGATATAATTTTCTCTCCCTTTTTCTCTACTATAATTATAAGGAGTAAACTTGTTAAAGAGTATTTTACTATCATGGATTCTCACATAATGTTATATATGATTTCATTATTACTAATTAAATTTATATGTACAAATCTGATGCATTGTAATATGATTCAATAGATCCCTTGATCCCTTGATTTGACTATTTTAATATATCTGATTTTTTTTGGCGGTGTTGACTCCACTGGTGACCTTAGAATTTATTTTTACTTTAATTAAATCAAGTCCACATGATTAAAGTATATAAACATTTATGAAATTAATTAAATCAAATTTATATAATTAGAATATATCAGTATTTCTTATATAACAAAATAAAGATGCTAATTAAAATTTTGAGTACATAAACTTTTTAAAATTTTGAGTAATTTAACATTTTTATCATTGAAATATATCAAGTCTCTCAATTTCATCATTCAAAGATTAACTTTCTCAATTTTATCATGCAATGTTTTAATTTGAATCAATTGGATCATATTGTTAATTATATGTTAAAGTAGTAATGGAAAAAGCTAACTTGACTTATTAAAGTTGTCATCTATATGTTAAAATATGATATAAAATATTAGATAAATTAAAATTTTCTTAATTTGAATAAACTAGCTCTAGATCTATAAAAAATGTAGACTCAGAAAACTCCCATCTTACGGACTCTTTTCCTCTTTCTTTTTCAACTAAAAAAATAAAACGTATGAAAAAAAATCTTTTTTTTAGGGACTTTGTTTATTCAAAAGAATTAATTCACTAGAAACTTGAAAAAATCATAAAAATAAATTCAAAGCCTAGTGTTTTTACAATTAAAAATGTGAATAGATATTTAAATTATGATAAGTTAAACTTAAAGTTTTTATAGATAAGGGTAGTTTAGGGAATCATTAATAAAAAAAGGGTGTGAATAAACAAATAGAAGTACTAATAAACTTAGCTCATAAGAATACGTGAAAAAAATACATTGTTCAATGGTTTTTTATGGCCTTCAACAATTAGTGGTTTCTTTAGCCATCACTACCACAAAAAAAAAAGTGATTTATAATGGATTTGTATGTCAGAAAAATCCATTAGAAAAAATGACTAAAATTGAAAAGGTCATTAATTACTGACCATAGAAATTTGTTGAAGAATCTGTCATATATATTTAAAAAATCGATCATACAATAAGTTCTATTAGAAATCCTGTTAGAAAAGGGACACAAGTTTTAAAACATTTTGCTCACTTCTTCAAATAGAACTTATTATATGACAGATTTTCAAAGAAAAAATCCATTATAAAATTTAAAAACTTTTAATCATCCAGACATGTGATCCCCTAGCTGTATTTCCATTTCTTTCCTTCCTTCGCTGCACCAGAGTTTTTCCCTGCTTTCCTAATTTGATTTATGTGCTTTGGAGGTAATTTTCTTAAATCTAAATTAATTAAATTGTTCTTACTGCTTTGTTTTACATATTCACTAATTATTTTTTGTTTAATTAACACGTTTTTCATGATTTAATTAGCCTTTTTTATTTTGATGTATGTAGTTTTGAGCTTTAGTTTATGTATGAGTTTTTTTTTTTTACCAATTTTCTTGCTTAGACACTATGTTAGTACATATTTTTAATTATTAGTTTATTCATTATTGACAAATTTTCATGTTATAGGAGTTAATTTTTAATTATTAATTGTATATTCTTATATATTTGAATTAAGATTGATTAATTTTATATTTGAATTATATTTAGGAATTATATATATTTTGAATTAAATTGAGTAGGTATTACGAATTAAGAATTATGTATATTTTAAATTATATTTAGGAATAATATATATTTTGAATTACTTTAGGAATTATATATTTTGACTACTTAATAGTGTTGTTGATATTACTTTAGGAATTACGCATATTTTAAGTTGGAAACTATTTTTAGATTAGAAATTATATATATTTTAATTTTATTAATTTTTAAAATTAATAACTGTCTTGTAGATATTAATTATTAATTGTATTATTACTTTGCATTTTGTGAATGGAATTATTGAAATTAAAATTGTGTGTTGGAAATATTGGAAATGGAACCTGTCTTACGTGAATAACATGTGGAAGAACTTTAATTACAAGGGTTCCAACAAAATTAAGGATATCATAGATAAGATATGGAAGAGGTCCGCTTAACCCACTTGGATTGAGATGAAGAATGGGAAGGGCTTCTCAAGTACTGGTAGAACCTTAAATTCAAGTCCAAGTCCAAGCAAAATAAAAAGAACAGGGCCTCAGATGCAATTAAATAGGATTCCTCCTTGCACATTGGCAGATTTATCCCATAGCAGAGCATCGACTATGCATGATAACATTATTTGAACTTGATGTTATTTATGTCATTTATATTTTGTAGTTACATTCATACTACAATCTATATTGTCCATGAAAAATTTCAAACTGTGTAGATAATTGAGACTAGGGTCAAGCCACCTATAGATAGCTTATTTCGTGACAACCACATGCAGAGGGATGACCAAAAGATCTTGCCTTGAGTTGCATAGTTCTAAGTAAACAACTTCTCTTAATCTGCATTTTTATTATTAACGATTCATTTGGTAGTAAAATATTACATTTATAAAATCAAATAATTAATTTTTTTTCTATTGAAAATTTCTGTTCAAAATCATGAGTTCCTTTTAGTGCATGCCATTCTCACATCTAATTTTTTATTTTTATTCTCACACTTTTTTCATAAAAAAAAATTAAACCTCATTAATATACACTTTATTAACAATATTGTATTTTTATATTTTATTTTCAACTTAGGTTAAAACTTAGACATTTGTTAGGAGGGCACTATCTATGAAATATTTAATAATGTTGAAAATATAAAATCTTTAAAATTTTATATGTTTTTATTTAATTTATTTTTGAAATTTTTTAATAAATTAAATAAATATACATAAATTTTTAAATATTTAATATTTTTGACTTGGTTAAATACTTTACTTCTTAATCAATGTGCTTGAGGGATTAAGAAGACCTTAAAAACTATTTTTAATTTCTTTTTAATTTTAATTTTTAACAATAAATAAAAATGAGTGATTATATATGTTTTTATTGTTATAAATGTTATATTTATATGAATGTCCATTATATCCCTTAGATTTATTTGTAGGTTATTATACTGGTTGAATTTATATAGATGATTATAACAAAGATTCTATAATATTGTAAATAAGAGAAAAACTCCTTTCTTATTACTCTGATTTTCTTCATCTATTTCTTTAGCATTAATTTATTATCATTGTTTTACTTTCGTCATAAGTTATTAGAATAAAGTTCTTTCATTTTGATTTTTTTGGTTTAGGTAAGAGAATGAGATAGTTTATAAATATTTTGACATTTTATTACAAAAATGTGAATACCAAGCATTTAAAGTATTTTTATATTCTATTCCCTGAAGTGAATATGATAAGAGGTGAAGATATTGTTTCATAAAATGCTATTCAATATTATATTTCTTTTTAATTGATAACTTCATCTTCTAACCCCGATCTTTATTCATATTATAGTTTGAGTTAACAAAAATTCTTTCTTTTTTTTTGTTTTCTAAAATTATGTATTATTTACTTTCAACTCATTCTCAATTTTTTTTTAATAATTTTAGAGTTTTGAGAGTGAGATTGAATATCATTGATAAAAAATTTATTTATTTATTTATTTTCTTGATATAATTTATGATCCAAAGTTTTTAACCGGATAGTCAAAATTGAGTTTTTTCAAGTTCAAGTGGTTTCGGCTTTTAAATGTTGATGGTTTTGATATATTGGATTGCTTGCTTTTATTATTTAACTCTAATCAAGTTGTTTTTCACACCATGGACCTTAACTGAGATTATTTTACAATATTTTATTCAATGGTTGAAAGTTATAATCTTATTTCTTCGTAAAGCTACTTAAGATTTGAAATTATATATATAACACATTTTGGTGTATCAAAAAAGAAAAAGTGAATATCCATTTTTACAATATCTCAAGTTTTTCCCTAATCATTAATATTGAGTTTCACAAAGATTGTTTAATTTATTACAATTTGATTGATTTGGTTCTTTATAATATAATATTTTCAATGACAATTCATCATGAGATTGAGGACATATGAGTTTCCCAACTTAATAACTCTTCAAAGATCTAGCCACAAATTAAGACTTAAGTGAGAGGGAGAAAATTTAAATTAAGTACTTCTATCTTTTATTTTTGTTAATATTGAATATTTTTTGCTTTTAATATTATATAATTTTATTTTTTTCTTACTCAATTTTGTTAATCATTATGAAAAATAATATATTATATATTATTTTATGTCTCAAATGTGCTCCTAAAGTAGTAAGACCAAAGAAAAATAAACTTAATATATATAGTAAATTAATTTTATGCCTTCTTATGGCTAAACAAAATAACAAACCTTTGAGAAAAAAAAAATTATGAAGTTTGCTCAAATGGTTCTATTCCATTTCCTAAAATGAATACAATAATAAGTAAGAGGTTTAGGCATGGACAAGGTCGCAGTTATAATCATCATCGTGGAAGAAACCAAACTAATAATTACAATTATTGTGGTTATAAATAATGATAAGATTACTTCTTACTAGCAAAAGTGAAATAGTAATGAAAAGAAAGGATAATATAATAAGAACTCAAAAGGTTCAAAATATATATATTATCGATGTGGCATAAATGGGCATTGATGATATACTTGTCATACATTCAAATATTTTGTGAAGCTTTGTCAAGCCTCATTCAAAAAAAAAAAAATTAAGGTAAATTTTGTTTACAAGAATGATGCTTTCAACCATGATTTTTATGATGTAACACATTTAGAAGTGGTAGATTTCTTTGAACACCCTAAAAGAAGAATTGATGATTTGATTTGTGATTGGCAGTGAGTAAAAACAAAATATTATTTCCACATTTTCATAAAATATAGACACTCACCAGTCTTCAGTTGGATAAAAAAAATCAATATTAAAGATTTATGTCTTGTGGATAGTACAACAATGCACACCATTCTTAATAATAGAGAATATTTTTTCTAATTAATAATTGATGAAAATTATGCAATACAATATCTAGTTGTACAAAATTAATTAAAAGCTCCAAAAGAGCTAATATAGTATTATTAGGAGAAATACAAATAGTTATAAATGATGCATTATTATCAATTAAGTCTCATATAAGCTTATTAAATTTTAAAAACATACAACGAAATGGATCCACACTGAGATAGTAAATGAAAAAGACATTGAATATCTTTATATTACAGTTATTGTCTTAGTAAGAAATTTGAACTAGAAAAGTTACTGTCCTTTCCTTATGACTTGTACTGCAAATATATATAAGTTTGATCAAAATACATGTTATAATTAACTAGAAGTTCATTGATAAAAAATATTTTCATTATTTGGCATAACTAGCCATAATGATTCTAAAAATCTTTGAAAATTTACATGACTATCCATTAAAGAATCTAAAGATCCTTTAAATCAATGAATTTTTATGTGCTTCTTGTTCTCAAGAAAAATTAATTAGAAGGCTATCACCAGCTAATGTTGGACTAAATCTCCAACATTTTTGGAATGAATACACATTGACATATGTAGACCTATTTATCCATCATGTGGACCATTTTAAATATTTTATGATTCTAATTGATGTTTTAATGAGATGGTTATATGTGTGTTTGTTATCAATTTGCAACTTGATATTTATGAGATTGCTTGCTTAATTAATTTGATTTTGAGCATAATTTCCTGATTATGCAATTAAGGTAATATATTTTGATAATGTTGATGAATTTACATTCAAAGCCTTTAATAATTATTATATGATAATTAGAATAATTATTGAATATTTTGAAGTATGTTCATGCATAAAATGATTTAGGTAAAATAATTTATTTTAATGTCCCAAATTATTAGTTATATCATTGTTTAAGAGAACAAGACTCTTTATATCTTGAAGGACTTACAAACTTTGCATGTTGCAAGGCTTGTATGCATCAAGTTAATAAATTTTCTTTAAATCTCCCATTCATAATTGGTCTTGATTATGAGCCATCTCTTTTTGTATACATTTGAAAAATTTAAATGCATAATACATATTTCTATTACTCCACCATAATGCATAAAGAAAAGCCTTCTTAAGAGGTTAAGAATATAAATATGCGTATAAATTTTTTATTCCCAATATGAGAGAGAAAAATATGTGGTTGTAGAAATAATATAATCGTCTTGATCTTCATACAAAGTAATATGAACATGAAGTTCACAAAGTAATATGATAGCAAATCAAATGCTTGTTATATTACTGACCTAAAGAAAAAATAAATGTTATATATCGACTATAAATGCTCTAATCTGGATAGATGTCATAGTAGGATAATTAGTTTGTTATAATATAAAAAATGAGTTTAGGACATGCTAAAAGAATGATAAAGCTATTGGTTCCAAATTAAAAAATCTCAAAAGGGAAGGAATAAATGAATAAAATAACTTTATTGAAAAGTCAAATACTTCTGAAGAAATTTGAGACATAATTAGTAACAAATTTGTAGAAGAAGTTTAGGTACCTGAAATTTGTGAAAATAAAGAGATGTCAATTGATTATGTCTCTAATGTGAAAGACAAAACCAAAAGAGAGTTAGTTGTCAGCAACATTTTTTATACAATGTAACACTCAATATTATGAAAATAGTGAGGATCTTAAATTTACATTTAGAAAATAATGATATACAATTATTGGCCAGAGAGAAAAGAAACAATTTAGACAAAAATATAAAACTTAAATTTACTTACAAAGTGAAGAAACACCTAGAAAGTGAAAAGATAATAAGGTAGAAATGTAGCACAAAGGTTTTTACAAAGATTGTCATTCTATATTTTTGCATGTGGTGGATACAATTTTATTGGCAATATACTAAAACTTAGTATGTGCCTAATAGATTTAGTTACACGAATGACAATTGATAATGATATTATATGAAACTCCTCAAAGGATTTAAAATGCTTTAAATATGCAATTTGAATTCTTGAGAAATGTATTGAATTAAATTACAAAGATCTTTGTATGGATTAAAGTAATATGAATGAATGTGCTACAATCATTTTAGTGAATATTTGTTAAAAGGATATAAAAATGATTCTATCTACCCTTGACTTTTTATAAAGAAATTTTAATCCAAGTTTGTTATAATTGTAGTATATATTGATGATTTGAACAATATTAAAACTTATGAAGAGCTTCCAAAAGTAGTTGAGCACATGAAAAAGGAGTTTGAAATAAAAAATTTTAGAAAAATAAAGTTTTGTCTTAGTTTGTAAATTGAACATTTAAATGATGAATTTTTTTTTCATTAATCAAATTACATCAGAAAGGTTCTAAAATGATTTTACATGGATAAATCACATTCATTGAGTATTCCAATTGTTGTTTAATCACTTGATGCTAATAAGGATCCTTTTTGACTTCCTGATAATAATAAAGAACTTATTGGTCCTAAAGTACCAAATCCTAGTGTAATTGATGCACTAATTATCTTGCTAATAATATATGTCCTAATATAGCTTTTTCGATAAATCTATTAGCAAGATATAATTCATCTCCAATCAAAAGGCATTAGAATGAAATTAAATATATATTTTGTTATCTTCAAGGAACAAGTAATACGAGACTATTATTCATATGGGTCTAAATTAGAACTAATCGGTTATGTAGATGCAAGATTTTCATTCAATCCATACAAGGCTCGAATTCAATCTGACCATTTATTTGCATATGGTGGTACAGTTATATCTTGTCATTTGACAAAACAAACTATAACTACTACTACTTCTTCAAATCATACAGAAATAATAACAATTTATGAGGCAATTTGATAATATATTTGGCTAAGTTCGATGACTCAACCTATTTGAGATGCATGCTATTTGGATTCTAGTAAAGAGATTCTAATAAGATTGTATATAGATAATGCTGCTTGTATAGCCACTAAAAAAAATCTCTAACTTCAATGGAAAATTTTGACAGATTTGTCTGTTAAAAAAATTCATTAGAAAAAGTGATCAAAATTGAAAAGGTTATTAGTTACTAACCACAACAATCCGTTGAAAATATTTAAAAAACCTGTTAAACATCTATTGTATAAAAAAGTCTATTGAAAAAAGGGCACACATTTTTAAAAAAAATTGTTCATTTTTTTTGATGAAATTTTCGATAGAATTTATTATATGGTGAATTTCTAATAAAAAAATCTATTGAAAAATTCAAAAATTATAACACTGTCCATTCACATGATTTCTCTTTGCCATTTTCCTTTCTTTTACTTACTCTGTTGCACCAGTTCCTGTTTACCTTCCTAGTTTGATTCTTGTACTTTGAAGGTGTTTATCACAAATCTAAACTGATTAAATTGTTATTATTATTTTGTTTTAAATTTTTACTAATTATTTTTGTTGAATTATTATGTTTTCCATGATTTAACTGACTTTTCTTAATTTGATGTATGTAGTTTTGGACTTGAGTTTTCTACGAATTTATTTAGCAATTTTTTACTTAGACACTAAAATTAGTATATATTTTTAATTATTAGTTGATTTAGGAATTGTATATATCAAATTAGATTGAGTAGGATTAAATAATTAGATGGTTTAGGAATTATTAATATTTTGAACCAGATTGAATAGGATTAAGTAGTTAAATAATATATTTGATAGTGTTGTTAACATTACTTTGGGATTTATGTATATTTGTTGCTTTGCATTTGATGAACGGAACTAGTACAATTAAATTTAGTGTTGTTGGCAATATGAAAGTAGTTACTATTACGGAAAACCCTGTCAATTTTTTTTTTTAAAGTTAGGATAAAAGGTTAAAAAACTTTTCCATGATTTTTACAAGTTTAAAAATATTTAGTAAATAGAAGAAAATATGTATGTGAATGAAAACATATATGAAAACTTAATATATTTGAATGTAAACTATTCAAAAAAATAGAATATGAAAATTTTGAAACATCGTAGGTAAATGTATGATAGACTTCTTCCAAGACATAGTGGATATAAGACAAATTTTCTTAATAGGGTGAAGAATTTATTGGTTTTGCAAAAACTCAGCTAAGTTATTTACATGATGGTCTGATAAAGTGTTTGTGCTCTAAATGTAGAAAATTTTTACCTCTTGATGAAGTTAGGGTTAATTTATATAGATTCGGGTCTAAATATGATCACTATTTTGTGGACTAATCATGGTAAGGAAAAACCTATAGAAAAGGGACAAACTTCTAATGGTGTTACGAGATTTGCATGATGCAAGTAATATATATAAAATTATAGTGTTCGATATTAGTTAGCCAAATATTACAACTCACCTAAAATGCAATGTCAAAAAGTCTAAAAATAAGGATGTCCAAAACTTTTATGATACTTTGAAAAAAAATTCACACATTCCAATGGAGTCAAGGGAAAAAAATAATTAATAATGGGGTATGTATGAAAGGCATAGAGAATGTCACAATTGGAGAAGATGGCTTTTATGGCATTCTTAAAAAGATTGTAGAACTTGAGTATCTTGAATTGCCGATCAAAAGGGTGGTACCTTTTCATTGTGAGTGGTTTGATCTTGTGTTAGATCATAGTATAAGAGTGTAACCCTAATACGGCATAGTTGAAATTAAACATACAAAATGATATGCTGTGTATGATCCCCTCATCGTTGTAGAACAAGCAACACAAGTGCATTATGCACCATTCCCACAAAAAAAAAAAGAAATAAGCAAGGTTGGTTGTAATACCCGGAAAATTGAGAAAATAAAAAGGGAAATTAAAAATAAAAGTTAAAAATGAAAAAGGACTAAATTGAAAAGTGTTAGGGACTTGTTTGCAAGGTTTGATTTTCGGAGGGGCATTTTCGTAAATAAGCTA
>JANHAO010024474.1:0-11611 GCA_026873985.1 Saraca asoca
CGAGAGAACAATATCCCTCGCTAGTATCCCTCGCAAATATCGATTTTTTTGTTATTTTGCGAGGGATTTTTATCCCTCGCAAAATTCATTATTTAGCGAGGGAACCAATATCCCTCGCAAATACCAATTTTTCTTGTAGTGAACATAGTTGTCCAAATAATTAATACTAGTTATAAATAAAAGTGAAGTTTGATTAAGTTTAATTAAGTTAATTTTTATTAGAATTCTAATTACACTTAAATTAACTATATATAAAAATCATGTAAGTAAAATCTTTGCTACCTTAATTATTCTTTTGATTGAGTTTAATGAAGTACGTACACAAATTAAACTCTGATCTATTTAATTTCCACCTCACAAATCTAGAACCAATTAAAAAAAAAAGGATATTTAGCAAGACTTAAAATCTTATGTAAAAAAATAAGAGGGTACACAAAGAAATCTCTAACAACAAATTAAGTTCTGTAATATGCACAATGTGAAATAGGTTAATCTATGACTTAATGATAATATTTTAATCTTGAAAAACTGAAAACAACTGTTAAACTTAAATCAAGAAGCATAAAGGCTAGTTTGAATTATTTTAGTAATCAATATTTGATATTTATCAATTCCAGATCTCGGAAATTCATCAAGTCCAAGACCTCAAACTCAATCTCTAGCTTAAACGGTTTCTTGGTGAGGGAGGTTATTAAATCTCTTGTCAAAAATTAAAAAAAAAAATACGATATTTATCTTCCTTTATTCTATACTTCCTGTCCCCATTCTTACAATAGTATGCAGATGTTGTGAAAATAGTCGGATATTATAATTAGAAATTTTTAAAATATATATATAAATACATAAAAATAAAGTATATTACATTAGTAGGATTTAAATTTGATTATTTGATTCACTATCATTGAAAATATTTTATAACATGGATAAATAAGGTGTCATATCATTAAGTGCTTATATCAATGATAAAGAAATTTTAATAATATTTTTGTTTCGTGTGGCATTATATGGTGAGATGACAATGTAAACTTCACACAATCAATGCATCAAAATAAAAATTAAAGGCCCAAATATGTTAATCTAAATTAAAATGATCAAAACCTGATTCATTAATTTGACTCGTTTGTTCTTTTAATTCAAAATTATATAAAATATACTATTTAAATTTTTTTTAAATATACAACATAATATCTAAGATATATTATTTGTCCCATGAGTATGGCTCATCAAGTCCGTTTTCAAGTTAAAACACGAATTAACAACCATATTTCACATGTAAGAGGGTATAGGTGTCCAAATTGGCGCTTCTCCAGCCATACCTAACCTATAGATTTAAAAAGGTTGAAAGAGAGGCATGAGGCTTCCTCAGAGTAAAATCAGCTAGAGGAAGCAAATAAAAGTCCATATATTACAAATTGGGTTCCAAGATATCATTAATTAATATCCAAGATACGTCACGATGGTTCCATCCAAAGAAACTGCATCTCAAGGTTATGAAGAGTATCATGGTTGGCTGACTTAGTAAGCAAAGTCAACACCGTTTCATTCTATTCGCATTAATATCGGACCATTGGTAGGCATTTGATACAGAATTGGCTCTGGATAACTCTCCAGCAGCTTCCCATTCTTCCAATGACTCTACTATACTCCTGCCATCAAAGCTTTCGGTGTCTTCATATCTTGTGGATTTAAAAGAGACCTGAGGACACAGGCGCTTCCTCACCTGTCTATCGTTGTTGGATTGGGAAACCGATAAAACAGGCTGATCATCATTTAGGAACAAACATATGACTGCACAATCATCAATCTTGGCATCAGGATATTTATATCTCCAGGTCCTAACAGCATGCTTGACTAACATTTTGGCAGCAATGGACCTCCTTGGTGCTGAAGCAACTATGTTGATTACATCACTATTTGACAACACATCCCAAATCTGTTAAAAACACAGAAACATCAGTATTGTAAATTATTATGCCTGTGTGTCTGTAAAAGAAAATTCCTGCTTGAGTTTTATTCATCGCATAAGGAATGGAATAATAATTACTGTGATTATAGGCCCACAAATGCTTCATTGCTTGTACTATTTGACCATATATTAATTTTTTAGTAATTTTTATTTATTTTTCTAGCTGATACATAGTTCAAGCATCAAGCATACAAAGTAGGAATTCTGATAATTTACCCCATCAGTTGCCAAAACCACAAATTCATCCTGCTCGGTTAGGTTTCTACAAAAGACATCAGGAACTGAGATGAGGCCATAATCTTTGAGGCAAAAATCTCCAAAGGCTCTTGACATAGCTAGTCCAGGGCAGTCTTCGTCAGGCATCCATATTCTGTACACTTCTGGTTCTTCCTCTGCCGCAAAAACTCTGCCTTCACAACTATGGATTCGTGAAGCTTCACCTGATTGACATAAAAAAAAAAAAAAAAAAAACCTAGTTAGACTTAGAATTAATAAGATCATTAGACAAGAGTATTGAAGCCAATGTCCCAACCTACTTGGAATATTTGGTTTCAAGTCCACTGTGAGTTGAACAGGAATAAGTTGGTTGTTGTGTCCTCTTGTACAAAGAACTGCACGAGAATCACCTAAATTGCCAACTATCAGCTGGTCACCCTGGAAACGAATGGGAAAAAGGAGAGATAATTTATATTCCATCTTAGAAAGCATCTGATTCAATATAAAGGTAATAAAATTGTGAATGTCTGGCAATACCTGTTTAATTACAGTTACTGCAGTGCTACCACTGCAAAAGCTGTCAGTGTTAATATCCCGAGCAATGTTTTCATCCGTGTCAATGAAGGACTTCAAAAAGCAGCCCTCCCATTGAGCAACGGGCATGTTGTTTCGGTTATTAGGATCATGATCACGAATGCCTGAATCAGAGACATTAACATTATAATATCTGGTGGCCTTCTGTTGTGACATTTTAATTGTTGCAGAGAGCTTTGAGGGTAAATTGTCCCGGATATAGTGTGCAACCCTGTGGCCTAGAGGACCATGACCATCAAATACACCACAGAAGATCATGTCTTTTTCCCCAGTGAAGTCCTAATAATATATCATATCAAACATTAATCCACTTGATATATGCTTTTTACATTGATAAATATTATGCTTGACTAACCATAGGACAAAGAAGAAAAATATCAAGCACAAGAACCCCCTCAGTTTTGCCATTCAAGCAAAGATGTGACATTGAATTAAATTAATCTTGAATTCAATTCCTCAGAAATAATGCAAGGAAAGAGGTTAAACTCGGGTTGCTTTTCAACATTTTTAACTTCTTTAAGAAAACCAAAATAATATGTTTTCTACAAAGGATTCATTATATACCAATGACGGAAATTAAATTATTTCAAAAAAAAAAGGTAATTAATTTACAATCAGCTTGCTGTCATCAACCATAAAAATGTATATTACGGCAAGGAAATAATTTATACAGTTTCGATACGTAGTACTGCATCACCATAATTTGTTTCTATCCAGTTACATACTATTCAAAGATTATGAACATGGGTTATCAAATTGATAAGACAATAGACATTAAAGAGAAAACAAAGGAAATTCAAAGGCAATGAAACTTTATCCATGCAATTCGCCAAAATCTGATTACTGAAGAAATGAAACAATTGACGGGGAAACCATTGACAAGAGAACATAGAATCAGGCATCAGAATTAGAAACTCAAAAGCTAGAAAAATTATTAAAAATGAAACAAGGAAAATATATTACACTCCATATTCATATACATTAAAAGGCCATACCTCCCAAACTGTCAATGCATCTTGATTGACACTTTTCCTTCCCTGTTGGCAGTACATTGAAACAAACCTAGAGGATCCTCTTAGCCTGATTTTGGGTTGACCATATCCATATTGTATAGAATTACCCAATTCACGCTCATATTCTGTCTCATCCACATGACTTTCCAAGGTTTCTCTATGCATAATATTGTAACTGCAACTGCAACACCCACCCATCTATGAAAGCCCCAAACAACAATTCCAGAAAACAAAATTCAATCCCCAAAAACCCAGCAAAATTCTCGAATGATACACAAGAAAGTGAAGGAAATTGGAAATTTTCACAACCCAGAAGGCTAAAATTGATGAAGAGGCAGAGAAGGGTAATGGGTAGTGGTTGAAGAGGCTAGAGAAATGGTGGACATGGCCCACATAGCATACGAGGAAATGAAGAAAGAAGAAAAGAGGGGATTGTCGTGATCATGTAGTTGGCGCCGTTCGGAATTGGATGATTTCTGAGAAAAGAAAGAGGCGGGCTCCTTGGGTTGTCAATTGTCAGTATCTTGGTTGTCATAACTGCAATTTGCTAAATGGATAATTGAAACCACAAAAAGTCAAAAAGTTCTCCACTTCTCCCCATCTATTATTAATTAAGACAAAACGCCCATTTTGACACCTTTGAAACGCGAGTTGTATCATTTTAGTTCTCAAAAAATTTTAATATCATTTCGATCCCCCAATTGATACAAAAATATTATAAATTAGTCCCTCATCTAACTCATCCATGAAAACAAAATAAATACTTGCATACTTACATATTCCAACTATAACACTTGTTTTTATTTATATCAAATAAAAAGAAGCCAATTACAATGTCTAATGCGTATAACACACGAACCTAAGAGAGAGACTTAAAATTCAAGAAAAACTTTGTTTCTAGCTTGGTTCAAATAATGGATAATTGATTATTTATAGGCTAGGCTTGGGAGAAAAATATCTTAAAATATTCTACTTGGCCAATAAGTATACTTATAAAGCAAGGAAAACAAAAAAAAAAATCTATGGAGATTTTTAGATTGGGAGCATTTTAGAGAGATGAAGAACACAAGATGCTTTAGTTTTGCTGATACTCTATTTTTGCTTTGAGTTTATTGGGTCATTACTTCTTCAGGCCATAATAGGCCATTCTTCTCGAGTTGAAAGAGACTCGTCCTCGAGTCTAGACAACTTCTACGTGACAACTGCTTCATGACAAGATGAAAGATTAGCAATATTAACAATACCAGACACACCATATGCATCTGGTAACTCAGGTTAGTGGAATTATTGTAAATGAATTTCACTTGGACAAGTATAATATTCCATTATCGAAGATTCTTTCTAACAAAGTTTCACAGGAGATTCCCTAGTATCCTATTAATGGACTCAGTTTGGCTGTCAATTTGGAGGTGACTTGCAGTGCTGAATTGAAGCTTTTTACTTATTTTCTTCCATAAAAGTCTCCAAATGTGACTCAAGAACTTGGTGTTTTTGTCTGAGGTGATAGTCTTTGGAATTCTATGAAGGCGAACAACCTCTCTGAAGTACAATTCAATGATGTAAACTGTGCTGTTAACCTCTTGACACGAAATGAAATGTGTCACCTTGGAAAATCTATCCACAACTACCATGGAAGAATCCTCCTATCATTGAGTATGAGATAGTCCAAGGATAAAATTCATGCTTACTTTTCCCAAAGAGCAATAGGAATTGGCAAAGGAAGGTACAAACCTATGTCTTGACTAGTAAACTTGGCTTGGTGATAGATTTGACATCCCTGAATGTGGTGGATAACATCTCACTCCATCTTTGGCTAATAAAAGTTTTCTTTGATAATTACTACAGTTTTGTCTCATCCAAAATGACCAACTAGTCCTCCATCATGTGCTTTCCAAATGATCACATTTTGTAGTGAACATCGAGACATGCATAGCACATTATCCTTGAATAAGAACCCTTGTTGATGGTGATAACATTGGAAGGCTTGATTTCAGTAGAACTCCTAATGTTACCAAAGTCAAGATCATCTTGATACAAATCTTTGATGGCCTCAAATCTGACAATCTTTAGTCATAAAGTGGAAAGTAAGATGTGGCATCAGCTTAATGCATCAATAACACAATTTTGGGTTCCAAACTTGTGCTTGAAGGAGAATAGGTAGGCTTATACGAATTCACTCCAATGAGAGCTATGACTTTTTTGTTTAAATAGTCAAATGCAATTTGCCCAAATCATTGGTATTTGAAGCACTTAGGGGTTTTGGATTGGGTTTGTTGGCTGGTATTAGATTCTTTGGGTTGTTTAGGAAGGGCTTTATTTAGAATACATGGTCTTATGAGTTAAGTTTTATAGATGGAAATGGAATCTCATGAAAAGAAAAAATTGGAAAGGTCTTTTCTTTGGGAGTTGTCTTTCAATTTGAATAGCAAGTTTGATAACATCATCTAAGGTCCAATATTGCTGAAGTTGAACAATCTTGGAGATTTCTGGATTTAAACCTCTATGGTGTCAAGCAATTGTTTGTTCTTCCTTCTCACGAATCTTAGATTTCATCATAAATTGTTCAAACTCCATTATGTACTCCTTGCCTATGATTGAACTTTGTCATAAGTCGTTCAAATTTCATGTGAGTTCACGTTACATTTTCTCCCAAGTTCTAATCTTACTTCAGTCTTCCCTTTCACATTTCCACTTTAGATTTTCCTTCCAAATAGACATGTGCTTTTTTTGCTTGATGGCAACAATCTTAACCCCTTATTCATTAAGAATTTCTTTTAATTCAAATATTGGTTTCACACTATGCAACCAATCCATAAACTCATCAGGCTATAGGTGTCCTTCGAATTCAGGAATATCTACTTTAAAATTATTGGAGGAGATCCTGATTAGGGGTCTTTGTCAATGGTTGTTTATGCCGGTTAAAGAAGAGGTTTCATTATATTCACTATCATGGTTAGAAACTTACATCTCCCCGTTGTTGTAGCCAAGCTTCTTAGGCTTTAACGATCTTTCGTAGTCTTTATACTTACCAGCAAAGCTCATCCCTTTCGATATCCCTAATAGCTTTTTAGTTCTGATGTTTGGAAGGCATTTTTTTTTCACTTTCTCTCCCTCTTTTTTTTTATTTTTTTCTCTCTTTTAGGTGATATAATTAGCCATATAAATTTTATTGATTGAGGTAGTAAAACAAACCATTCCAATCAAGAAGGCAATAGAATCGACCATTTAAATTGAGAAGGCAATATAACTAGCCATATAATTTTGGATAACAACAACAAGGATATCAATATTAATAATAACAACAATCATCAATGAAATAATGATGACAATGAAAGTAAAGATAATAATATTAATAATAGTAATTGTAATAATAATAGTTTTAACTATAATATTAGTAGTAGCAATAGAAACAATAATAATAATAATAATAATCATAATAATAATAGATATTAATATTTATTATTGTATATATATTTTTATTATTATGATATATATATATATATATATTGGTTATGGGTTTAAAGGGTTGAAATCAGGTGAAACAGAAATGAGGTTAAACTTAGATAGGAAGAGTTTTTCTAAAAAAAAAAAAATTACATAAGGGAATTTATAAGATTTTTCAAAGTCTTAGGGGTTGGATTGCAATTTCAAGAAGTGTTGACTGGTTAATGGATACATGACAAAAGCAATCAAATGAGGTGGACATGTGGCAAATCCTGATTGGCTAATGCGATTGATCGAATGGCGCAACAATTTCAAATACATGGCAATGACGTGGATTGTCGACTAGGCTATCCGTTGACATGTGACAACACATGATCAGGCCAACATGTGGCGAGTTTGCTAGTGTGACTCGCTTTCCTCCTTAGACAAGTACATGTGGTATGTGATGCAAGTGGTTGCCACATAGAGATTCGACTGCTCAGCGAGTACGGTGTCCTAAGGTGGCAAAATTTCTCAAGCCAGCTATTCTCGACCTTTTGAGCTAGACTGCAGTGGTGGGTTGTTGAAAAAAATGACTGGAGATGGTTGAACTGTGATTGGCCGAAATGTACTCTAATGAGCAAATTTTTTTGCAGTTTCAAGCAGCTTGTAGACAACGAATGCGACAACAACTAGTGGCACAGGGAGGCAAGAAACCATGGCTTGATGCCAAATGGCATAGAAGCTTGAGACAGAGACTGAAAACTCAAGGAAATTTTGATTCCAACTTGATTCAAATGATGGATACATTGACTATTTATAGACTAAGGGAGGGAAATATCCTAAAATATTCTACTTGACTAAGAAGTATACTTACGGAGCATGGAAAACAAAAAAAAAAAAATATGAAAATTTCTAGATTGGGAGCATTCTAGAGGGACACAATATAAAGAATGCTCTATTTTTACTTTAGGTTTATTGGGCCATTACTTCTTCATGCCATAACGGCCAGCATATGAGTCTTACAAAATTAATATAAAAATAATAAAATTGGTAATTGATTTCTTTTTATTAAATGGAAGTAAAGATACATATTAATTAAAGTATATAAGTATTTTTCTTAAAATACTTGTTGAGATGATAATTAAGCCTATCGAAAAGGATTAATGCAATCCCACCGTTAACAAAAAAAAAAAAAAAGGGTTCTTCCATAACTAAGGGCAATAACGTATATGCCAAAGAAAAACCTATTAAAAAAAAAAAGAGCATTCCAATCAACACCTTCACCCAACAACCCCATCTTGTTGCAACTATCACAATTCACCAAACGAAGAAATCACATCTCTCCATTTTACTTGAGTTTCGGACACCTCATGAATAATTTCAAGATTCTTCTTTGTCAGATAATTGTGCAATATAGGCTATAATCCACAATCACGGATTGGATAAGCACCAAATGCTTCCGGATGAAGATGAATGGGAGTATCCACAACACATCCAGTTGTCACCATCTCCACCCATATTTTAGAATGTGCAAATGTCAAATCTTAGACATTAAAAATTGGTGAAAATGGTGCAAGGGTTGTTATAACGAGAAAACCAATTCAAATGCTCTATTGGGAAAACGATGTTTTGTTGTGTGAACATGTTTTTGTGTGCCATCTAATCATATGTGGTGCCATTTCAGAAAAAAACGAGGGCCACATCGTCATCCTCATTAGTGTTTTAATGGGTAAGTTGAGGGAAGGACTGAAGATGAATGCCATTGACTAAAGGATATTCAACTAATATCACATGCTGGCGTTTGTTTAGTTTGATGAAGTCAAAATTTATGAAGAGACACTCAAAGTACTTATGAAAGTTGAAAATTTTGGACACGGACATTTTCCTACCCTCATTAACTTAGATTTAGTAGGTGTCAATACGAATACATATTAATAAATTCATCTAATTTATGTAACTTTAGTTTTATTTATCTATTCATAATATTTAATGAATCAAATGAATAAATATAATATTTATCTATTAATAAAAAATAATTAATAATTCATCCATGATTATTTATTATCCATCCACATTAATATTTTTTATTTGATAATTAAAGTAAATATTTAATAAAATGGTCATTAGAAATTTACCTATCCTTACAGATATTTTGTTATTTTGGTATAAATAGTATAATTTTTCATAATAATTAAGTTTTTATCAAATTTATCACATTTGTTATTTAGATAATATTTTTAAATTTTATGAAATCATAAATAAGAGTGGAAGTAGGTTAGATTAAAGTAGGCCTTGCCTAAAATAGGTTAAACCTACATGAAAAGTTATGCCTAAATCTATCCTATTTTATATATAAAAATATATAGGCTAGTCTAATAGGTTAATGAGTTATGTTTTAATTAATATCGTTTAACTTATTTTGTAGAAAGTGTTAAAAGTTAAGCGTAAACTTATTCTATTTTACACATAAGTTATGTTGTTAAGACCTATAAGTCAAATAACTTTTGTAGTATATGATCAATTTGTTAAAATGTTAAATGAAGACAAGATATAAAAAGTGAGATGTAAAATATGCAAAATTAAATAAATTATTAGAATATATTTTGGGATATCAAATATGAAATGTCACTTGAAAAAGTATTTCTCTTAAAAAATAAAAAATATATATTTGTGTCATTAAATAATAAAAATAAATTAAAATTTTAAAATAATAGTCAAAATATAATTTAAAATCTTGTAAAAATTCTTTATTTTAAACTCTTTAATATGAAGAATTTTTTTAATACTAGTAGTAGAACAGCAGCAAAGAAATTGTAGCGATAAAAAAATAATACCAATAAAAATGATATAATAATATAATATAAAGACAATGATATTTCAATAGATATATGGATGAAATAGATTTCATCCTCTATACATAGATTATGGGTCAAATAATGATCCATATCAAATTTTAATTTAATCATAAATGATTAAATAAATTAACAAAATATATTTATTATTTAATTTAAATCCATCTAAATCATTTTTTCACCGTGCCTTTTTATGCTCAATAAATAGAAAAAATGGTTATTTTGCTATTAAATTAAATTACTTATATTTTATAGTATGTTAGCATTTCCCGATTATACCCAAATTATGTGTTATTGGATTAGTACTTCTTTTATGAAATTGGTGAAAATAGTCTAATGTTGACTCTTTCCGATGTAAATAGTAATTTTCTAATAATGTTTTCAGGAAATTATAAAGGTCAACAATTGCAATTATATATTCTTCCTTAGAATACAATAGTCATTCATGTCTTGACAGTTGATTTATTAATGAAGCGGTAATCACTAAATTACAAGTCAAACGGGTGTTTTGGAATTCAATTTCACCTGATTTTTCTAAAAATGTTTTAATTTTATCGGATTTCCAAATTCTAACAATGCATAGCATTCAATGATTTTCTTTACCACATAGAATCTCTGCGGTTTTATGACAGTGGCAGTTGGCAAACCTCTACAGTCTGAAATTTGTTACGTTAGTAAAGAAAACAAAAGAATTTTTGGAACATAGGAGTTGAGTAGCTGATTAACACTTACCCTTGGTTGGGTTGAAATTGACGAGAAAGAAATTTATCATAGAAAAAGGGCAGGAAAATACTATTCAACTATGTTTGGCTGAGGAAAGAAAATAGGGAGAAGAGAAATGTGATGGAAAATTACCTGTGAGACCCACGGAAAAAAATTTTTGCTCAAACGCAGGCAGAAAACCAGTGGAAAAAATCATTTGTTGCCATTTCCAAATCTAGCTTCAGGAACAGTTTCGGGACAAGGTTCCGAATCTATCTCTCAAAAATCACTGCAAAAAAGTATTTGCTACCATTTCTTAATCTAGCTTCAAGAACAGTTCCGGTGCAGGATTTTGTATCTATCTCTCAAAGAAACTTCGAAGCTACCGATCTGACTCCCTTGATCTGATTTTAAAACAAAAAACAACAAAGCCGAATATTGCAACCATGAAAAAGTGTTGTGGAAATGTGATTGTTGGAAGCTTGAATCGTGTGTTTAGCGTAGTCCTTAAGTATTATTCCGCCACAGCAGTAAGTTTATTTGCGGCAATCCTCCAGAATTAAATAAGCTCTTCCTAATTTGCTCAGGAATCAGAACTGTAAGATTGAAACCAGTAACTCAGAATAGAATGAAGAATAGAGAGAAGAGGAAAAATTGTTGCTGTTGTATATTTTGAGATTGGTATAGAGCTGAGGGGGAGACAAGTCCGTTAATAACTATAAAGTTTGGTATAATAACTATAACAGAATTGGCAGACAAAACTGAAATGTAATAATTTCATTTGATGGCATCTTAAATTTGGCAGTTGCTAGTAAGCTTTTAAAATTATTTAAATTCAAATT
>JANHAO010024475.1:0-11619 GCA_026873985.1 Saraca asoca
TATGATTGTTGCTTAATAATCAATATTAGGAAGAGGATAGGAAAACTAAGCAATGCATTGAGCTTTTGATGTGTTGTTTGCTTAGCTGAATCTTGACTGCTTAGGATAAATTCATTAATCATTCCAAGGCTTTTTATTATGATTTTCAATAATTGGATAAACATTTAGTGATCAAGGATGTATTAATCTCAAGTTGGTTCCTTTGGCTGGTTGGTTTATCTAATTGCATTTTCATTTCTGCATGTAGTTGCATGTTAGTGTAGTTTTCTGCCAAACGCCCCCCTTTTATTTTTAGCTCCTAATTTGATTGATATCATTCACAAATGATCTTTGAATTCAATCTAGTGTTGCCTATGTTGCAAATAGTTTAGGTAGCTTTAGTTTATAAATTTCTAATCTTAACTTGGTTTGACAGTCGGTCAGCCTACCCGTAGAAAGCAACCAGCAGAAGTCATTTTGCAGTAGTCTAAGCTATTTTGTACATTTATTATCTGATGTAACATATTTATAACTTATAAAATTATATTTATAACCTCTCAGCCTCTATAAATAAGAGGAGGGAGACTACTGTAAAGCATTCTGGGTGGCTATACTTTAACTTTGCCAGAATTTCACCAAAGTAATAAAACTATTCGTGGACGTAGGGATTGGTGCTGCCCGATTTTAGCCGAACCATGTTAAAAATCCTTCCATGCTATTATTGTTCTTCCTCTCCATTCCCTTCATCTTTTGATTGGCTGGATTTGGACTAAATCGAAATCCACCGTTAACATTTTTGGTGCCGCCTGTAGGGACTCATCTATTTTGTAATTGATTTCCCATACATTGGTTTATTTCCTATATAGCTACAATGGTCAGAGGAAGGATCACCAAGACTTCAAACGCGCCGTTGATCGACTAGAGGGTTATATGTCTTCAACCGACTCTTCCACAGCTCCTATTATAGGTGTTACCATTGGCTTGCCCCCAGCCAGCTCTTGCCAACCTACTGCTATTGTCAACGGGATTGATGGAACACAAACCTGACACCAGCGTCAAGAGAAACTAGAAAATATGATGGGAGAGTTGACTAAAGTAATCATAGTATTAGCACAAGCGCAAACTCAATGTGTGTAAAGATAGGTCGAGATCGTTACACCCAAAAACGTGCACTAGTAGCAATGAGCTGGATGTTCAAGCAGAGCCAATCAAGAATATTCTTCAAGTCACTCCTCGCAAGGACAAACTTTGGGTCGCTACTTGAGTGACCAAGAAGATAAGAGGAGTCATCGAGCTTCCAGTCAACGTTCTAGAACATTGTCTATACTGGTAGAAGAATTACTTCAGAGGGTGAAGTAGTTAGAGAAATACACTCAAGCTCAAGACAATCGAGAACGCTCTTGGAAAAGGATTTCCTTCTCTAAGGAAATTAAGATGGAACCTCTACCGCACAAGCTCAAGATCCCCATTGTCCCACTATATAATGGGGATAGCAATTGGTGCGACCACCTGGACATGTTCAACATCCAGATGGATCTCTAAATAAGTAATCCCCTAATCAAGTACTGTGTTTTCCTAGCCAAATTGGGAGATATCCACCAAGCATGGTTTAGGAGCCTCCTAGAACTATCAGGAAAAATTTCTTGACCAATATAGGGTGCTAAAAAGGTAGCTGACGCCCCCTGCCACCTCGCGACAATCTTCCAACATAAGCATGAGTCATTGAAAGATTACATCGCCCGACTCAAGTGTGAGGTCAATAGTGTGGAGAAGCCCTCGGATAAAGGCATCCTGACTGCGATCTCTGCAAGACTTTGCAGGTGGAATTTATGAATAAGCCACCAAGCAGATTAGGTGGGAAAAGACTTTTGGCCAGAATAAGCCCGATCAAAATAGTGAGGCAAGCAGTCCCGATTAGAACAAAAGGAGGAACAACTCTAGTAATGGCAAAAATAGCTGTAAGAATGACTCTAGCGACCAGCTTGAGAAGAAGGCTAGGAATGAGCACCCCCATCATCAAGGTCGTTGTGACAATTATAATATCTTATCTAATACTCAAGATAGGATATTTATAACAGAAAGGGATATAGATGACTTTAAGAGACCCGGCCCTTCCAAAATTCCCTATAGGTAAAGGAACAAAGAAGAGTTTTGTGCCTATCATAATGAGGTCGGGCACGACACTTCGAATTGCCAGTGCTCAAAGATGCCATCAAGGACTTGATCAAGAGAGGCCGCTTAAAAGAGTTGTGGTGTAACTTGCAAGACAGCAATCCCAGCAAGGGGATCTTGATCGAGGACAAGTCTTTACAATGAGGATCATTTTGTAATAGCATGTAGAAGCTAGTGCATGAGCTTTCCTCTTCGACTTTGTTGAAATAAACTTTGTTTTGCCATTGGCACTGTCCTAAAGTGATCTTTTGTTTACATGTATCCAATTTGCTCTTTGCTATCAGGCACATGGTCTTTTGAGCTCGCATGCAGCCAATTTTCTCAAGTATTGTGTATATGTAGATTGCCAACTGTGACCTTCAATTCGGTTGAGGCGTGGAGATACTCAAAATAAACTCATCGCCATTGTAACCTTTGATCCAATTGAGGGCGGCTCCAAATAAACTTATTCTAATAGCGACCTTCGATCCAGTTGAGGCGTAGAGACGCTCAAAATAAACTCTATTGCCCACTGCAACCTTTGGTCCAGTTGAGGCGCTATGGTGCCCAAACCCATAGACTTTTTGTTCGTAACTCTCATGCGATTCATTAGAGCACTTGACTTAAGCTTACTAACAAGCAGTGTTATACCATGATCACTAAATTTTTCCAGCAAGTCTTAACTCCCAATCTGTAGAACGAACTGAGAGCTCGGAGGCTTATGTTATGGGTAAATTTTGGTACTCCGTTAATGGGCTGGAAAAAACCCTAACAAGCAAGATCGAAGGAAGAAGTCTAACTCGTCTGACCTTGAGGTCGCTAAATAAGAAGTACCAAGTCCTGAGCCGCACACTTAGCACAAGACAAGACTAACTCGTGTAGCCAACAGTCCGTTATGCATGAGCTCACATCACCATGCACGAGCTCGATGTCGTTGGCCCTTGGTTAGTAGCGATCCCAGATAAGAGCCTCACCCTACGAGATGCAGTACCTCGTCTATCTAGAGGCCCACTAAGGTCGAGTATGAAGCATACATCCCCTTTCACAGACTTAACTTATGAGTTTAAAATTACTCTTCTGATATTCCCATTATCAGTATAATTATGAAATGTAACCTTATATGGCCATCATATATGACTTAATAAAGTAAGGAATTATGCTTCACATAGTCATTAGATAAAACTTGGTAAAGTATGTTATATGTTTCAAGTTATATTTATGGTATGATAACATGACCAATAAGATTAAGGATAGACAATGAATATGAACAATCAATTATAAGTATATTAAATATGTTTGTCAATACAATTTTAAAAGTATAATTTTATATACTTTTTTCAGAGATATATATACATATATATATATATATTATATGAACTATATATATATATGTGTATGACCAAAAAAATTTTCAATCGAAAGTTGTGTTAGCTTTTCTTCTCATTGAGTAGTCTTACTAACCCAATTCATTAACAATTTTTTAGGTTCATGAATTTTATGAAAAGTGTCTCATTTCAAAGATACTTTAAGAAACACGTGTTTGCATGATTTCCTCACCATTTCCCTCTTCTCCTCCATCCTCCGCCGTACCAGAGCTCCTTCTTAACTTCTCTACTTAATTCTTGTACTTTGAAGGTACTTTTTACAAATCTATACCGATTAAATTATACTTATGTCTTTGTTTTACATTTTTACCAATTATTTTTGTGGAATTATTATGTTTTTCATGATTTAATTGGCATTTCTTATTTTAATGTATGTAGTTTTGGGCATGAGTTTATCTACAAAGTTATTTGCCAGTTTTCTTGCTTAGACACTGAAATTAGTACATATTTTTAATTATTAGTTAATTAATTATTAATATAGGATTATTATAGGAATTAATTTTTAATTACTAGTTATAATTTTTTGTATATTTGAATTAGGATTGATTAATTATATCTTTTGAATTACATTTAGGAATTATATATATTTTAAATTAGATTGAGCAGGATTAAGTAGTTAAATGATATATTTGATAGTATTATTAATATTGTGTTAGGAATTATATGTTTGAGTTAGTACCTATTTTTAAATTAGTTATATATATATATATATTGATTTTGTTAATTTTTAAAATTATTAATTGTATTGTTGATATTAACTATTAATCTATTGTTGCTTTGAATTTAGTGAATGGAAATATTAAAATTGAAATTTAGAAATTATAATTAAAAAATAAAAAATAATTTTTCTAAAATTCCAAAGTTAATTAACTGATGGAAATTATTTTTGAAAAAATTGTATATATTTTGACAGATTTCTAAGGGATAAAAGAGAAAAATAATAGTGTAAATTTATTCATACATTGATTTAGTTATGAAATTCTTGATTATATTTATAAATGAATCAATTCATGAATCGATTCATAAGTTGGTAACTGCTCTAAATTAATTCATGAATCGATTTAAAGTTAAAAAGTTAGTTATTTTTTTTAAATGTCAGAAATACTACCTAACCTCATTTCAAACATATCTTTTACATAACAACTAGTGCGAAAAATTGAGAAAAAATAAAGCTATAAGCTGATCTATCTCCACCCCATTTACTTTCACCAAATTTAATGATTTTTGGATTAAAGTGAAGGAGATTACACACTGGATAATTGAGATCCATATCTCAATTCAAGTAATTGCATTCTATCTTGAAATTGTGTTTCTGTTTTATATTTTTAAGTTGATAGAAATCCGAAATACAAATGAAGAAGTTGATCTTCCCTTTGCATTTTCTTTAATTGTGAGGTTGATCCTAATTGGTAGAAGGTGTAGAGAATCTTTGTATCTCCTTTAATTGTAAGGTTGATCATAGTTAGTTGAAGGTATAAGGCATTTTGTATCTAAACTGGTTCATAAGAGCCCGGTTAAGTCTTACATGTAAATTGATTTGCAAGAGTCCAGTTGAACCTTGTGTTTAGGCAATAAAAGAAAAGCCATCCAATTGATGAGTCAGTCAAGTGGACATACACTTTAATTGTGATTTCAATTGAAGTGAAATTATTTTAAAAATTCTAGTATTTTTTATTTTTACTGCATTTACTTTTCTGCACATATATTCTATTTTGATTACATGTTTCTACATTTTGTATTAATTATTAATTAGTGACTATAATTGAATTTTTGTTATTTAATAAATTGACTCTGATAAATCTCTTTAAAATTCAAAAGAAGATTTGAAGACTTCTGCTGAAATTCAAATAGAATCCAAATTAAAGATTAAACTAAAGATCCAATAATTTCTGTGAAAAAGGCCCAACACTTGCAGGTAGGATCATCCCACTTCAATCATTGCACTCCATCATTCTTTACCACTATTTTGTTGGTCTTCGACCAAATTCAGGATAAGTTTTGTTAAGATTATACTTACAAAATGTTATATCGATCCAAAATTATTTATTATCCTATCAATAAATGTTAAATTTAACGTAAAATATGTCTTTTAAATATAAGTAAATTTTTACTATGTGATTGCATACTTATTTTTATTTAATTTCTTCTTAAAATTGTGTATGTAGGCCCTATTTAGTAATCAACGAATTATATTAGCGATTAGTTAATTTTATCAGCTGATAGCATTAATTATTTATATAAAGATATTTGGTAAAATCAAGTCAATTATTATTAGTTTTTTCCGTATAAAATGATGCATAGGTATATTTTATTATTTATTTGAGTATTCTTTTACTTTAATAATATTTCAAATTATAATATATTGTTTATCTGATTAAACTTTCTTCTAAAGTACTATATCATTATGATTTTTATTTATTAATTTTTTAAGAAATAAATAGTTATAATTTCTTATATTTATCAATTTTTCTTTTATAAAATAAATAATTATAATTTATTCTATTTATTAGATTTTTAAAGAAATAAAATATTTATTATTTATTATCTATTAGATTTTCTTTTAAGAAATAAATAATTATAACTTACTATTTATTAGATCTTGTTTTAAAAAAATAAAAATAATAATAATTTATTATACTTATTAGATTTTTTTAAAAATAAATAATTATAATCTTATTAGATTTTATTTTAACAAATAAATAGTTATAATTTATTATATATTTTTCAAAAATAGATAATTTTATATAAAAAATGAATTTATCATAGATAATGATATCTTTTTGCACTTGAATGTAAATCAGCTAAATGAAAATATTAGCTTTCTCAACTTTTTAAAATTATCTTTTTGAGAGTTAATATAATTACCTAAACAATTATTCATCAAATACTAAAATTAGTAAATTAATCTGATTAATTTACTAAAATCTTTCAAATCAACTAAATATTAATCAAAAAGTCATTTACCAAATATTCTATAAAATAAATATGATATCTACTTATAAATCAACAAATCAACAGTTGAATCAATGAAAATCATATCCTAAAAAAACAGTTGTTGATTGACATAATTATATCGTCTCGTTTACGTGTATATATAATTGAAAAGGTAAAGTCGTTGAAGAACGTACAAAGAAATCCAAATGTCATCTAACCACTGAAACAAGAGCCATGAGGGAAAAAAAATGTTAGTTTGATTATATCAAAATTTATAATTTTAAAATATTATGAAAAAGAATAATTTTCTAATAACAAATCTCTCCGGAGAGAGAAATTATATGCGCATAACTTTCATGCCTGCTTATAGACATCCTGGTTAAGTGAGAAAATCAAAGCTAAAACTAATTTAAGTTCGTAACAGATTCCAATTTAATTAGGGATGACAACGGGGCGGGACGGGGGCGGGGAATGGGGTTCTCGTTCCCGATCCCCGCTGGAGAATTTTTTTCATCCCCGTCTCCGGTCTCCGTCGAAAAACTTTTTCCTATTCCCGCCCCCGATTCCCGCGAAGAAATTTTTTTTCCCGTCTCCGCCCTTGTTCCCCGTTTCCCATCGCCGAACCTCCCCCCGAACGAGGATTCCCCGCCGAATCCCCGTTCAACCAGGGATAATTGCCATCCTTGAATTTAATCAAATTAACTGATTAGTTAGTTTCAATATTAGCGTATGCTGAAAAGTTAAAAAAAAAAAAAAATCGGAATATATCATTATCAGCAAACATGGCATATAGTTCCAACAGATGTTAAGAGTTGCGATCTCGCATTCTAATGCACATACGGAGGTTCCACGTATCACTGAAATATTGGACATCACCGAAATATTTTATTTTAACTTCTAATTAAAAAAAAAAGGTTTTACACATCATTATAACTATGAGAAGAAGGATTAGAATTGTTGGAAAATCTCTCAAATTTGACTCAAAATTTTTCAGGAACGTTTTGGTTGGAGGTATCATTCTCAAATAGCACTTGAAAACGATATGTTTTTCTTTTTTTATTGGAAAACTGAGATTTCAATTTTCGTCCCAAAAAAAATGCCAATATGTTTCTGTTTTCTATTATTCTTTTAGTTTTCTTTCTTTATTTTTTTTTTAAGTTTTCCATATTTTTATAGTTTATAAAAACTATAAATTTCCAAAAGTGTTTGAATTTACAAATTTTCCTAGTAGTGTTACAATATTTATATATTTATTACACACCAATTATATTATAAAATCTTACACAAAAAATTCAGGGTTACAATTTACAATTTTTCTCTTAAAAAAAATTGTTGCTAGAAAGTCCAAACCCAGAACATACCCTTCAATTTAACCAGCGACTTTTGTGCAGAAACGTGAATTTTGACCAATTTCGTGTTTATATATTTATATAAATATTTATTAAGTTGCAATATTTTTTACAAACAAGTTCATCTAAAGTTATCTCTCTTTTTTTTTAAAGAAAATTAGAAAATCTTGCACAAAAAATTCAGAGCTTTTTCTTAAAAAAGAAAACAAAAAATCACAATTTATTCACTTACAATATATAATATGATTTTTAATGTATTTATTTATAATTTAAAATATCAAAAAATATAATATATGATTTGCATCGATAATACTTTCCTCATCTATAATTATTTTTTATTTAAATTTAACAAAAATTTCATGTAACCATCTTCTTTCTCTGTTAAACTAAAGTTCTCTGTATGAAAGTTATACGAGAGGCTCTCCATTGTCAAAATCAATTCACTAATATAAAAGGAAAAAAGGATAACAATGAATGGTTATCTCTTTAAATTAAAGTTATTGATGCAAAGAACATAATTCATACTGGTTTAAAATAACAAATAGAATTAAAAAATAAATGATATTAGTAAGGATAAATAAATAGTCTATTATGTAGAAATTATAAATTAATCATTTGAATTAATAAAAAAAAGTGAATAAAAATTAAAAATTCAGAAAAATTCTGATTAAAATCCAATAATAAAATTGATTTGAACCTTTCTATCAAAAAATTAGTAAAAAAAGATAATTTTAAGTTTAAAAACAATGAATTTAATGACAAAGAACTTTTAGATAAAAATTATGAACAAAGAGTTTGGTTTAGTGAAAGAAGAAAGTGAGTATATAAAAATTTTTGTTAAATTTGAATAAAAAATAATTACAAATAAATAATATATTAATAGTATAAGTTATAAATTGGTTTTTTTTTACAATTTAAATGACAAATAGATATATAAAAAAAATAAGATTATACTATAAGCAGGTAAAATATAACTTTCAAGAAAAAAAAAATTGTTGATTGAAAGTCCAAATACGCCCAAAACAGTACCCTTCAATTCAACCAGCGACTGTTGCGAAGAAATGTCAATTTGGACCAACCGCTCTGATTTGACTTCGGCAGGTTTCGCTTCTTGTTACAAAAGATTCAAAAGTAAGTAATGCGTGCTGTTCTTTTTAAAGTTAAAATGATATTTTTCTTTTCCTTGCTAGTTGTCTATCTCGTATAACAATATATATATATATATACTATTATCAATATTTTAATTAAAATTAGCATTTATATAGTTTTAATATTTTAAAATTATTGATAAAAATATTTAATGTAAAATATAAGTGATAAATAATTGAAAATAACAAAATTTATCAATCAGTCCAATTACTCAATTACTCCGACTTATTTAATTAAAACTTTTAAAATATCACCTAATAATAATCTAATCAACTGTATAAAAAAGTCAATTCATTTTTTTTCTTTTTAAAGACATTATTTTTTTACAATAAATTTTCTCTCACTTCTTAATATTTGCATTCAATCTATTCTCTTTTGACAAAAATAATTAAGACTCATTATAAATTCTAATTATATATATATATCATAAATCTTTCATTTTTGTAAGTAGTTGGGAGGTGTACAACTAACCACTAAGGTGCACGTGAGAGGGTCCCATTGCCTGCCCACTTGCTTTGTTAAAGTGAGTGAACATCCCCTTCCACATCATGATTACGGACCGTACCTTGGAAGTAACTTTTGGTGGAACATGACAACATGGATTTGGTAGGCCAAGGTTTATCTCCAACAACCAAGACAGACTCAATTATAGGAATGCTAAACAGACCGGCGATCTGCGGACTTTACGGATTGATTCGTATTTTTTTACGGACTAGATCAAGTAAAAATTAATTCATTTAAATGTGGATCTAAATAGATCAAGCTCGTTTAAGCCTGTATTTATGTGGATCAAATTCGGTCCGCATGGATCGACTAATTTGATATTAAATCAGCTTAAAGTCCACGAACCATATGAATCAGTCTGTATTTTTTTACGGACTAGACCAAGTAAAAATTGATCCGCATAAATGCTGGCCTAAACGGGCTTGATTCGTTTAGGCCCGCATCCACGCGGACCAAGTCCGGTCCGCACGGACCGGTCCGTTTAACACCCCTACTCAATTATAGTCAATTTTTGTGGATCCCAAAAACTCAATTTTATCACTTCTCTGTCCATACCAGGAAAGTGTGGACGCAACATAAGACTGAGTTAAACTATTTTTAATTTATGCTTTAATATATATTCAAAAAAAAATATTTAATCTTATAATTTTTATAAAAAGTAGTTATTTCACTAAAATTTATAATTTTTATATAAAAATAATTTTTTATACAAAATTAAATAATATAATTATAATTTTTTTATTTTATTTATCATAGATAAGATATATATTTATAATTTTTTTATAAAAAAATATATAAAATTTTATGGGAAAAATTGTAACATTTGTTAAAATTTTATAAAAATCCCCAAAAAATTGTTAAATACAGTAAGTAAGGATGGAAGTGTCCTTACCTAACCTATTAGCGTGACCCTGATTTATCAAAGCAAAGTGTCGATACCTAACCTTATGGATATGGTCTCCAGACTAATTTCACCAACCTAGTGAGTATAGTCGCTAGGCTAATTTCTTGAGTATTCATTATGCTTATTTTTATTTTAATTCACTCACTTCTACTTATTGCATAAAAAACAAGATCTGATTGAGATTGGATCAATCAAAATGGACATAACAAACCCTACTCTAATTGCTCTTCATTGCATTAAAGCTGATATCCAGTTCATTTGTTTTGAACCCGTCTCGAGCACAAGTAAATTTTAATTTTTAAAAACTATTATATTATTTATAAAATTATAATTTTTTATAAATTTAAAAAAATTAGTTTGCAATACATGAAATATGTAATTCAAAAGAAATACATATTTAACAAAATGTTTAAATACATCTTTAATAATTTGTAATAAAATATCAAGATATATATATATATATAATTCTACCAACCATTTTTATTCGTAAAAATAATTGAGTGGTATTAGTTTTACGTTTGTAGGATTACTTTGCACACCCATGTATACATAATTTAGTGATTGCATCTTCAAATGCAATCAAATGTAAGATACTTATATAATTTAATTATTTATTTATATATTTATTAATTACATTTTTTTCACAAGATGAAATTTTAAATCACTCCATTGTCAATAGCTACATTTTATATTATTTTAATAAAAAGAATGTTTTTAATTTATAAAATAATGATTTTAAATTATCTTTACAAAAATATTTTAAGTTAATTATTACATAAAAATCTTGATCATTGTTCTCATTTAACTAGTTATATTGATATTTAATTTGAGAGATTAAATATCGTCCATCATATTATTTAAAGAAGACTTCCAATAATATTTCTTAGCCAAATGGTTACATATTTTTTTTCATGAAAGAGTCCTCAAGTAAAAGCCAAGGCATTAAATCCCTAATCATAGAATTGTTGTTTATAAGTACAATAAAGGAAAAAAAAAATAAAGAACTTTGATGGGACAAATATGACTACACAATAAAAAAAAAAAAAACAACTTATGAAGAGATTAATAAAGTGTGCTAATAGAGCAAGTACACAAAATTTATTTTTTTTTATACAAACAAACCTATATGAAAAAAAAAATTAATAATCGAGAGTGTTATTGAATTTAAAAATCATGGGACCTGTTTGGAAACTTGTTCTATTTTTCTGTTTTTAAAAACTGTTTTTGAAAACAGCTCAGAGTTGTTTTCAAAAACAGTTTTTAA
>JANHAO010024476.1:0-11615 GCA_026873985.1 Saraca asoca
CTGTTCATAGGTTTGCCTACCAATGTTGGGTTTGAGTTACCAACTAGAAGACTGATGCATTTAGAAAAACATAACATATAAGTGAACATGATGCAGTATGTGATGCATGTTTTAAGTTAAATAAGCCAATTTTATTTTTTTAATATTTTTCATTTTCACCTCATACAAAAATCTCCTTAATAGTGTCATGGATAAATAACGTCAACCTTTATTATTGGCGGATAAATTTCTAGTATATCAACTTTTGTATCCCTCTATTATCATTGATTTTCTTTGAAACATGGTAAGTCCCTTGCCCCTTTATTGTGATGTCTTGGCATGATCAAACTATTCCCTGTTATCTTTTCTTTAGTAATTTTTTCTTACACTTGGATACATGTAAATAACAATCTTTCTTTTGATATTCCAAAAAAACCCTTTTCATAAAAATGCATGGTCAATTTCTTATCAAATAATGGTTGAAAGAAGTAATTGCGATCATTATGTTAAAAGTATAATGAGAATAAAATTGCCGTATGTATGTGATTCCCAAAAATTGGTTGCAGGAAACTTCTAGTTATTCTAATGACAAACCTAAGAAAAACCAATGCTAATTGCCCCTATGCATTTGAATACCTATTGATTAGCATAGTAAATATTTAAATGCCTTAATATCTATTGTGTTATGAACATCTTAGGCAAATCAAATACAGAGCAAATCTGCTTCATGCATAATACTTTTTCACTTTATCTATATTAATAGATTGTGGCAATGCATCTCTATCCATCTTCATAAGGATTAAAGCTCTTCCAGAAAAAGCTTTTTTCACGATGAAAAGTCCTTCATAATTGGGTATCCATTTATTGTGATCATTTTTCTAAATTGGAAGCATCATTTTCAATACCTAGTCCGCTTCCCTGAATTAGTGAAGGCACACTTTTTTAGCATAAGCTCTCATTAGCCTTTTTTTGGTAAAGCTATCCAAAGCATAGCTATCAATCTTTTTCCTTTAATGAGATTCAATTGATCATATTAAGCTTGAACCCAATTTGCCTTTGCTAATTATGCCTCCATTAGAACTCTTAACAAAAGAATTTCAACCTCAATAGGAAGCACTGCCTTCATACCATATACAAAAGAAAATGGAATGGCTCTAATAGAAATATGAATAAAGGTTTGATAGCCATGGAAAGTAAATGGAAGCATCTCATGCCAATATTTGTATATTATTGTCATCTTTTGGATAATCTTTTTAAGGTTCTTATTGGTTGCTTCTACAACTTCATAGGACGATATGGCGCTGAATTGTGATGTTTTATCTTAAATTGTTCACACATTTCTGTCATCATCTTATTATTGAAATATGTGGCATTATTAGTCGCAATTTTTTCTAACAAACCATAGAAACATACCAGATCCCTTTTTATGAATTTTTTAATGATATTTTGAGTCATGCTAGGACAGGAGGCGGCTTCAACCCACTCTATGAAATAGTCGATGGCTATGAGGATAAATCAATATCCATTGGAAACCTTTGATTCAATTAGACTTCAGACATCAAGGTGCCACATTGAGAAAGGCTATGGCACAGACAAGACATTTAGTGACATAGGAGGAGTATGAGTTTTGTCGGCAAAAATTTGACACTTGTGACATTTCCTCACATGATTCATGCAGTTACTCTTTATTGTCAACCAACAGTAGCCTGCTCTCAAATTGTTCTTGCCATAACATGTATAGTTGAATGTGTTGCACAAAAACCTTAATGTACTTCTTCAATAAACTTTCTCACTTCTATCGCATTAACACAACTTAGGGAAATAGTATTGTGACTCCTCTTATATAGTTTTGCCTATTCAAAAAGAAGTTCATAGACATTCTCCTTATGGTTCTTTTATTATTCACTAAGGTCCTTTTTGGATATTCCTTACACTTTATATATTGCCTAATATCATGATACTAAGGTTTCCCATTAGGCTTTTCTTCAACACTTAAGTAATAAGCTTATGAATCTCGATTTTTGATCTTAATAACATGCATCTGATCATTATCATTTACTTTGAACACAGAGGATAACGTTATTAGCGCAATAGCAATTTGATTATTTTCTCTTGGAATATAATGGAAAGTGATTTCTTTAAAATATTCTGACAACTTTGTTATGTGCTTGTGATATGAAATCAACTTGGCATCTCTAGTTTCCTAATCTCTTCCTAGTTGGTGGATTACCAATATAGAATCTTCATACACCTTCACAACCTTGACTTTCAAATCTAACATAGCTTGTATACCCATGGCACATGCGTAGTATTCAACCATATTATTCATACAATCAAAGCACAACTTGGTTGTGAATAGGATAGTTTTCTCTTTAGGAGAAATTAAAATGACACTAATACCATGCCCTAATGCATTGGAGGCTCCATCAAACAACAATATCCATTCCTTGTCTTTGGGTAATTCATTATTATTGAATAGTGCCATTATGTCTTTATCTGGAAACTCACATTGCATAGAACCATAATCTTCAGCAGGTTAATTGGCCAAAAACTCGATAAGTGTACTACCCTTTATTGCTTTCTGGGTGATATAAACTATGTCGTATTCAGACAGCAACACTTGCCATCTAGCAATTCTTCCCATCAAGGTAGGTATTTCAAAGATGTACTTGATTGGATCCATCTTTGATACTAGCCATGTAGTATAACATAATATGTATTGCCTCAAGCAATGAGTTGCCCAAGCCAAGGCACAACAAATATGCTCTAAGAGGAAGTATTTTGACTTATAGCCTATGAACTTCTTATTAAGTAGCATATCCCTTGTTCTTTTCTTTTTGATTCATCATGCTACCCCAGTACACAACCCATAAACTCTTTAAGCGCGATTAAGTACAAAATAAGGGGTTTTTTGGGTAATAATGATACAAATACTAGAGGTTTCTGCAAATATCACTTGATCTTTTCAAATGCTTCTTGGCATTTCTCATTCCAATCCATGGTTTGATTCTTATGCAAAAACTTGAACAATAAATTACAAGTAGTTGTTAATTGGGATCTGAACCTAGCAATATAATTCAACCTCTCTAAGAAACCTCAAACATCTTTCTCTGTGCATGGTATTGATATATCCAAAATATGATGAACCATTTCAAGATCAATTTCTATTCCATTTTAACTGACCATGAACCCCAATAGCTTTCTTGACCTCACCTTAAAGATGCATTTTGTAGGGTTTAGTCAAAGTTGAATCTTTCTTAGTCTTTTAAAAAGTTTCTATAAAATAATAATATGATCCTTTTCACTTTTTGATTTAGTGCTCATATCATCAATATAAACGTCTACTTCTCTATACATCATATCATGAAGTAAAGGAACCATTGCTCTTTAGTAGGTTACCCCAACATTTGTCAACCCAAAGGGCATTACTTTGTAACAAAAAGTGCCTAATAAGGTGATCAAGGTGGTTTTTTCCATATCCTTGGAAATAATCTTGACCTGATTATACTTACAAAAATAGTTTGTGAAGGAAAATATTGAATTTCCTATAATATTATTGACAAGGACATCGATATGTGGCAATGAAAAATCATCCTTAAGACTTGCTTTATTCAAATCTCGATAATCCACACACATCTGAACTTTCCCATCTTTCTTAGGTACCGAAATAATATTGGCAACCCAATTTAGATATTTGGTGATTGGAAGAAAACTATCATCAAATTGCTTCTTAACCTTTTCTATGATCTTTAGAGATATATCTAGTCTCATACGCTTTAACTTTTGCTTCACAAGCTCACATTTTGGCTTCAATGATAGCTTATAGACAACTATATCTCTGTTTAATCCTAGTCTATCTTAGTATGACCAAGCAAATATATCCTTAGATTCATAAAAAAAGCTTGATTAAGCTTTTTCGTACATCTTTTCTCATCGAAGTACCAATCTTGGCTTCTTTCTTATTTTCCCATTTTCGTAGATTAATTATCCTAATTGATTCCCCATAAGGTTGGATCTCTTTCTCCTCTTCTTTAACAAGCCTTAAGAGTCCTACGGATGGGTCAACCTCTCCTTCTTTTTCAATCTCACCACAATTAGTAGGATGACCAAAGTTACATATAGGGGTCATAACACTATCATTTGCAACGAATCACTTTAAAACTTCAATTTATCAAAAGCATATAAGAGGGGAAAAAGAGGATTAGGTAAGAAAATATAAGGTGTAATTAAGGTATAGAAATTACAAAGCAAAAGTAAAAATAAATAAATGAATGAATGAATAAATGAAAACATAAATGATGGAAATCGAACATGCATTTTTATTTAAAATGGACATTGGAATAAAATATGTAAGCCCATTTTACAAATAGTATCCTAATGCCTTAGGCAGAGCCTTAAGTAGTGGTAGTATAGAATTACTTTGAATAAAACTTTATAATAATAGGAAACTCAGGGATATCCCAGTTATTGAATGTAAAGTTTGGGGAGTAAGGTTACACCAAACTAACATTTTCAGTGTTGGAGAGTCCATCCTCGATTGCTAGAATTTGGTTAGGGAAGATGATTTATGCACTTCAAATGCTTTGTCTGATGTCACATATGATAACCCCTTCATCTTTCAACTCTCGATTTTCCTAGTATGCCATCCTCTTTTCCTTTTTTTCACTGGCAACCCTTATTCTATCTACTCTTATGGGCTTGTATCCCAATCAAAACTTTTCAATATTTTTAGGAAGTTTTAGAGGTTCCTTCTCACTTTGCCCATATTTCCTCAATTCAACCCCTGGTTTAAACCCATCTTCCCACATGACCTTGACTATTATCATAGGTACCATGGCCAAATGTGGCTTTGGGATTTGATATCTTTCTTAGATGTAGGAAGTATTAGCAATCTCAAAAGTTTAGAATGTACTCTCAAGAGCCTCTTCCACGGCCATGATATATGGAATAGATGTTGGTTTCATGAAGAGTAGATCTTCTTCTCCTGATATAACTATTAATTTATTTTTTATTCTGAATTTCACTTTTTGGTGTAAGGTGGAGGGCACTACCCATATTGAATGAATCCATGGTTGCCCAAGCAGACAACTATATGCTAATGTGATGTCCATCACTTGAAATAATATATTAAAGACATTTAGACCGATTTGAATTAAGAGTTTGATGTCATCAATAATCTCTCTTTTTATACTATCAAAGGCACTCACTTTCATAGTGCTAGGTTCATGTAAGATCCATCAACTAAAAGCTTGTACAAAGTCAATCATCACATCACATTTAGTGAAGAGCCATTGTTTACAAGAACCCTTACTATGATGTGGTCTTTGCATTTTCTAGAGATGTGAAGTGTCTTGTTTTTTCCTATTCCTTTAGATGATAGCTCATTATTAATGAATGTAAGATAATTATTAGTCATGATGTTGCCAATAATACCACTAAGCTTTTTAAGAGAGATATCATGATAGACATGAGCTTGATTCAATACCTTTATTAACACCTATCTATGTGGCTCAGAACTCAAAAATAATGACAACAATGAAATTTAAGGGAATGTATGATTCAACTACTCAATCACTTTGTAGTCATTTTACTTAATGAGTTTCAAGAATTCATAAGTTTCTTCTTTTGATATAGTTTTTATAAGTCTTGGGCTCCTTTGTACCTTCTTCCATAATAATTTTCTCTATTATCTCTTCTTCTTTCCCTTTTCTTCGTCTTTTTAGTTTTTCCATTCTTTATTTTTCCAACTCTTTAGAACTATAACAATGGCCACTGCGAGTAATGTTGTCGGTACCCAATATGTTGGTGACAAATGATGCCATAGCATAATTGGGTGTCATCTCAATGGGGGCATGGTTGCTTTTTGGAAGAAATTGACAAGTATAGTTCCATGGAACTTCTTTTGTCTTCTTATAAAGGAAAAGCCTGGGGTACTTGAATTTTGATAGGTTCCAGAGTGTAGGAAGTAGGTGCTTGAAAAAGTGTCGAAGGCATGTTTCAATTGTAACAAATTACCAATGTGCTAGGAGAAAAGTGAGAGATTTGAGTGCCACTGGCCATATTATTTCTTTCAATTGCATTTAATTGGTTTTTTCGAACTTCAAAGCCTATTTGAACAAGATGCCTATCTATTAACTTTTGAAGTAACCTTTTAAATTCTATACATCCTTCAATGGTATGTCCTTCTTTTCCCCATAGAACTCAAATACCACTTCAGTACCATGATCTTGGCCTTGTACTTTTGGAGTTTTATTTTAAGGCCACATAAATTTCATGTCAAAGAGGGCCTTAAAAATCAATTTTAGTGGTGTCTTCACCTTAGACACCTTTCTCTTAATAAGTTCTTTTGGCCTTCCTTTAACAACATTCACTCTTGAATTACTATGGTCAGGTAGAAGGTTGTGATGCACATTAGGTGTTTCTATCATTCCTTCAAAGCTCAACCATTTGGTATTAAGTAGAGATTGCATTTTACTTTTGAAAGCTGAACAATTTTCAATGAAGTGACCTATAGTTGCAGCGCAATAGTCATATCGACCATTTAGGTTATACCACATTAGGTAAAGAAGTTCAGTGAGCTTTATTGAGGTTAAAGCAACTTTTCCATTTTGAAGGAGTTTTGGGAAGAGCCCATATAGGATATCAGGATAAGATCGTATTGGACATACCTTTTTTCTTAGTCATTATGACTTCTTCTTAAGTTAACATTCTGGTATGGGTTTTGGTTAATCGATCATGGTGCTGGTGGGCGAGCTCTTCTGGTTGGTGTTTTGAGAGAAATAGGGTGATGTAGCATAAGGTTAAGCATATGGAAATTGTGAGATGGAAACAATATGTGGGTATTGCATAAATTGTTATTGAAATGGTTAAATGAAAGGGGGTTGTTTAAGGTTTGCTTATTGAGATTTTCTTTTTTGTCTTTCATAACTAGTGACATGCACTTCACCTTTCTTTTTCTTATTAACCATAAGCTTTTTTGCACCCATTGCATTAACAGAATTATCAATAATTCTACCTATTTTGACCCCATGCTCAATTCTTTCTCCAATGGTAATAATGTCAGAGAAATTTGATGAGTACCAATTATTCAGTAGAGGAGAATGCCAATAAATGTGGACACTATCTCTTTCTGAAAAAGAGGTGGATGTACTTGAGCAGCTAAATCTCATTATCGTTGAGCATATTCCTTAAATGTTTTGATGGTCTTCTTTTCCATGCTCTAGGTTGTATTCTGTCGGGAGCCATATCAATATTGTAATGACATTGGCTCAACAAAACATCAACAAGGTCATTCCAATGTCGAACCCTATTACGGTCAAACTTTGTTTACCATCTAGAAGTAGTACTAGTCAAGCTATCTTGAAAGAAATGAATATGAAGTCTGTCATTATTAGCATAAATTACCATTTTTTGACAATATGAAGTCAGGTGATTTATTAGGCAAGCAGACCCATTAAACTTTTCAAACTTAGGTACTTTGAACTTAGGAGGAATAACCATATTAGCTACTAAGCATAGCTCTACTCCACTCCATCCATGAGCCCATATTTGTCAGTCCTATTTATTGCTCATAGTCGTTCTTCTAGAACTTCTAACTTTCCTCTGTCCTTAAGGCCATCATTTGAAGCTTGTGTAATTAGGTCCCCTATTGTTATGAAATAGAAGGATGGATTAGAATATTGATATTGGAACCCTAAGGTGGATACATAAATGTTTGAGAATTGAATGGTGTCGAAATTCCATTGGGTGAATTTAGGCTAATAGTGGAGTTTAGTTTATGTCATGAGAAGTAAAATAAGGAGAAAAGTCAGAGTCTTTAGGTGAAAGCATACCCTGATCTCTAATGAGGGTTCTTTATTGTCATTGGCTTTTTCAATCAAAAACCCTACAATCCTTGTGAGTTGTTCTTATAGTTCATTGATGTCTTTTCTCATTTCCTCTTAAACCTTCTCATGTTTATCTCTAACCTTTACTTAAGAATGGGTCCTATATGAGTATCATGGTAGTAAGGTTCATTTTTTGAGGTAAGCTATAATGTAGTACCTTTTATTATACATGAGTTAAACATAAATGAGCTTTGAAAAGGTCATAAAAAATGAGAAAACAAGAAATATATGGATGTTATGATGTGAATCAATCTTTCAAAGATAGCATTAAAAGGGCATTAATTCTAACTAGTTCTTAAAAGAAACATGGATAGTCCATTCATTACAAAAGCATATTACTACTATAAACAAGAATAACCTTCAAACTTTTAGTAAAATCTACCCAAGTACTTCAAGTCCTTTGAAATATTAGCTAGGAATCTTTATGTCTCACTTGGTGGAAGGCTTGCTTCTACCTTATGTGTTTCTCTTGCTCTTTTTCAAGCATTTTCAATTAGTTGATTTGATTGTTGTTGAAGATCATTATATTTTTTTTCAAATTGTGTGCTTTTCTGATACCAGTAGCTATCATCTTATAACAAAGTGCTTTGCTAAGTTAATCATTGAATTTTATCTTGATAAACAATCAATTGTTGGTTTAAGCATTGTAAGTGTGATTAAGGCAATAAATCCTTATGGTCTTATCTCATAATAGCCTTTTTAAGACCTTGACACTTTTCTTTGAACCTTTTGGTTTCATGATGTGTCATTTGGAGTTCTTCATGATATTTGGCAACTTCTTCCTTTTTGTGTTCTTGTAATTCTTATACGATTTTCTCAACTTGAGTAGCTTTACTAACCCACACATCCTTTCAAATGATAATTTCTTGTTCTTAGTGACTAACATAGTCTGATTCTTGTATAATTAACGATACATCACCTCATATCTTACGTCCACTTTGACTTGACAATTAATTGGTTCATTAAACACATGCATTGGTGATTCAAGACTATATACCATAGGAGCGATAAAGCCTTTTTCCTCTATTAGATTACAATAACATATAGCTAGGGGTCGTTGCATTATTGCATAAGCCAGCTTCTACACATTGCATGAACTTTCATGCCTCAATTACCTCTTTAACATTTTAGGTTGCATCTTTATCCTTATAGGAAAACTCTAGTATGATAATCCGTGGGTTATCAGAATGAACTACTGAGATTCTAAATGTTTTATGACCATAGTAGATGCATAACTTGTTACACCCCAAAGGCCAATGAGTGTGACTTATGGTTTCTCCCCACATCTATATAAGATTGGAACATGAAGCATCCACGACATTCTCCATAAAACTTCTCCCATCTTTTTAAAGTAATTGATCCATTGATTTCTTGTGGGTGTCTTACATGGCCATTTTGCAACACTAAATTCTTGTAAAGGATTCTTGTTTGAATAAATGTGTGACTTGAATTCAATCTTAGGATATGAAAACAACTTAAGTTAGGGAGTTGGCTAATTATCTATACTGTTAGCAATTGTACATATCCATAAAATCTAACTTTTCCTTCCATCCTACAATAGTTGCAGGACCTAATTGTTTATGCTAAAATTATTAGAACATGATTGACATTATGTTGGATTTTCTCAAATAGCTTAATGAAGTGACCATCAATGTACCTTTTTACTTTGGGGAACAAAATCAGTCCATAGATGGCTAAAGCTAACATGGCTTGGCCTTGTTCATTGTTAATATGCTTTTAGATGAATTTCATCAAGTAATTAGGTGGCAGGCAATAGTTATCACCTTTCTCTTTTATATGTTCACACACTTCGACTCCTATTAACCTTGACAATTGTCTTTAGCTCCTTTTCCATTTGAAAAATACACTTTGTCTTTCACTACATTCCTTATTTCAAGTAACTCATCATACTCTTCAATGGTTAGGGTCATGTCATTCTAATTGAATGTGAAGCAACGATATGATAGATCCAAAAAATGTAACATGGCTTTTAACATAGGTGTATCAACTGGGACAAACAAGAGATATGCTAGATTTCCATACTTAGTTTAGAATTTGTTTTTCTTCTTCATATGGAGCTAAACTTGCATCAAAATCTTCAAGTCATTTTGTTCAAAATTAACCTTCCCGATTTCAAGTAATTGGACAATTTTCTCTTGGTTAATGCAATCCCCCTTCTCTTACTGAGTAGTCTCTGAATCTTACATTACCTTTAATTAATTATCAAGCCTTGCTATATGTCCAACTGAAGTCTCACCCTTTTCCATGTTTCCAATGTGAAATAGCAAGTATAATGCGTTTTAGTGATATCAATGCATGATTGAATCATGAATTCAAGATGCACAAAGAACACAATAGAGAAAATATGTAAACTGGTATCAATATGGGAAGATGAGCAAAAATTCAAACATAATGGGCTATGGAAGTTTTTCTCTAAAAAAAATAGAACAGGCCATTTATAAACTCTAAACACAATTATATTCTTGATCTTTCTTCGATTGTATTTCATTTACATTTATGACTTTATACTTGAGAATTCAAATAAAGGACAATTATATTGATCCTATGAAGCCACCGTATCATTTTTAGAATAAACTTCCATATCTTATATATATTGAAAATAAGAAGATCAAGGATGGAGCGTTCTCTTTTGTGTCCAAAAAGGTAACAAGTAGGATACCTTAATTAGTGTTGATTTTGACCTTTAGTACCTAATGGCTGAAGGTTCCCAAATTTTTCTTACTATCGCCATTACAAAAGTAGTAAGAATCCTAATCCTCACCCGTGATAGGCTTCTAATGGAAAGGGTTTAATTTTGAGTAGAGGTGCTTCACTAGCCTACATGGAGACTGATGGTCTCATAAAGGCATCATTATTTTACCCTTAACTAATCCTATAAGGTTTTTAATAAAAGATAACAAAGAAATTAACAAATGGATGGATGGATGGACGATAATGAGTCCAAAGGAGAACTATAAAAAATAGCAAACAAAACATAATGGCTAAACCTTGATTTTCCCCCAGTGGAGTCACCAAGTTGTCGCAACGTCTCTAGCAGCAGCAGGTGAAGCAAATGGACTAACTCACACATAAATATTGAGATTAAAACATAAGATTAAATGTGTGAAATGCAAATTCAAAATATATGTGAATTCAAACAAGTAAAAGGAGTCATCATTAATCATTTTTAGCGATGTGATTGGAATACCAAAAAAAGGTCTACATAATTCAGAGTTTGGGTTCAAGGGTTAATTATGTGTAAGGAAGGTATTAGCATCTTACAACGTTTATTCATAAGATAGTTACCTATTTTTCCTAATGCTATCTTTTATTGGAACTTTATTGGTTCAAAATAAAACATGTACATTTATTTATATTTTTTTGTATCCTTATCTTGTTTTACATAATATTGATGCGGATGTCGAGACCAATCAGATTAGAAATTTATAAAATCGAAGCTACCTAAACTACTTGTAGTATAGGCAATATCGAGTCGAGCCCTTGGATTATTTTAGGATGATGATATCAATCAAATTAGGAGCTGGAAATAAAGGGGGATGGCAAAAACTAAATCCTACAGCTACACTAACATGCAGAAGATAAAACAGAAGAAATAAACTAATCAGCCAAGGGAATTAACTTGAGATTAATGCTTCCTTAATCATTAAATAATCATTCAATTGTTGATCATATTCTTTGGCTTAAAATCACAACAAGGATCCTTGAAAATGATTAATGAGTTTAATCAGA
>JANHAO010024477.1:0-11622 GCA_026873985.1 Saraca asoca
AATCCTATTTATAGAGGAAGGAGGAGTTACATGCATTAATTACAAGCTATAGTTGTGTTACATCAAGCTATAAATGGAAAAGATAGTAAAAGGCTACAAACTAGCCATTGCTGAATGTAGGCTGCAAGTAGGCCCTCTAGGTCTGCTGTAGACTTATTTCGCTGTGTCTGCTACTTGGTGCCACTATAGCGAGCTTGGTGCCGTTATACCGGGGCAGTGGGCTTGAGTAGAGTGATCGACTACCTAACGAACTGGTCTTATGATCTTCTTGTTGTGTCGCTTCCTCGATGCCTTGCAAGGAGAGGCTTACTTCACATGATGGTGCCAGGACTGCTTTGCTGTGCCACTTTCTGGTGGGCGAAACAAAGCTTACTGAGTGCCTTTGGGGTGCCCAAGGCTACGAGCACTCGAACCAATTTTCATATATAACAGGTACCTTCTCAAAATTTGAAACATCTTATCCAGGTCCTTCACATGATCCTCGACCTATTTGGACTTTATGAGCATATCATCCACGTAGATCTCCATGGTCTTCCTAATTTGTTCCTTGAACATCATATTGACTAGCTACTAGTAGGTCACTCCTGTGTTTTTTAGACTGAAAGGCATCACCTTATAGCAATATAATCCATGATCTATGATGAACGAGGTGTGCCTCTCATCCTGGGGCTCCATAGGTATTTGGTTATACCCCAAGTAAGCATCCATGAAACTGAGGAGCTGATGCCCAGCTGTTGCGTCAACGAGCTGGTTAATTCTGGGTAGAGGAAAGCTATCCTTTGGGCAAGCTTTGTTGAGGTCAATGAAATCAATGCATGTCCTCCATTTCCCATTTTTCTTTTTAACTAATATGGGATTAGCCACCTAAATTAAGTTGTGAGCCTCTCGGATGAAGTTATTAGCTAGAAGTCTATCCACTTCCTCCTTTAAAGTGACAGATCACTTCACAGTTAATGGTCTCCTTATTTAGTGAACTAGTTTATGGTGTGGATTAATATTCAACTTGTGCGACATAATTTTGAAATTGATCCCTACCATATATGTGTAATTCCAAGCAAAAACATCCAGATTTGCCCTAAAGAACTCAGATAGCTAGGTCTTCACATTAGGAAGCAAGCTCTTTCCTAGCTTGAGGAACCTTTTAGGATCTACTTCACTAACTTGTATGTCCTCAAGCTCCTCCACAAGGCTAATTTCTTTGTTGGCATCCAGGTCGCGAGGGTTGAGGTCATGACTGACCCCCATCATACTCGAGGCTCAAAGTTCTCAGCTAGAGACCAAGTTAACCCTCTTTTGCCTTTCCCCGATCTTAACAGCATCTTTATAACAATGTTAGGCAGTGTACTGCTTACCTCTCACGCATTTGACTCCATCGAGGTTTGGGAATCATATAGTTAGCATCCTGGTAGACATGACCATGTTCAAATTGTTCATCACAGGATGCCCCAGCACCATATTATATGCTGAAGGGCAATCAACAACTATGAAATCTGCTAGGATAGTGTTTTGGCACTCCGAGTCTTCCAAGGTAAGAGGAAGCCTGACTTGCCCTACTAGAAATATCGTGTACCCTATGAAGCCAAAAAAGGGCTCTAGGGAAGATTTTAAATCACCTTCACTCAATCCCATCTATTTATAGCACTTTTTGTACATGACATTGACTGAGCTACTAGTGTCCAGCATAATTCTTTGCACTTCAACGTTGCCGATCTTGGCTCATATGACAAGTGAATCATTGTGGGGGTTAAACTCCCCGTATATCGTCATCCATGAAGGTGATGCATTCAAAAGTGGTCCTAGCCTTCTTGGCGGGCCTTCTACATTCATAACCCCCAAATAAGACATGGCTTGCACTTAGTACATAATGTTCATGTGACCTGCATGAAGTGCCTACAATATGTGCCCACCATGGATCATAAACATGGTCACCACCATAGGTATTTGTTCATGCTCGACCTGTTGGGATGGCTGCTACACTAGCTGTTGGGGGCATTGAGGTCACTGTCAGGCAGGTCACACCATATAATCCCTTGAGTGACCTCTTCTAATCAGATCTTCAATTGCATCCTTAAACGACCTATACTCAGAGGTGTTGTGCCCAATGTCATTATGATAGGCACAGAATCTACTAGCATCCTTGTACTTATGCGGGATCTTCAGGGGTCAAGGCTGTCCAAAATCCTCCCTATGCCTTTCTATCACATATATCCTCTTTGGGGTGTTAGATAGGATATTGTAATTGTTATGACAACCTTAAGGCTCAGGTCATTCCCTTTTGGCCTTCTTGGCAAGTTAGACTCCGGTGCCATCATTCTAACCCATTTTGCCTTTCCTGTGACTGCTCCCTCTCTTGTTCTGGCTGAAGTGGGAGCTAACCAAAGGTCTCCTCCCATCTAACCTCCTTAGTAGCTCACTCATAAAATTATCCCAGGTCTTTTACTTGGGATTTGTATATGCTTTCATATAGCTTTTCATCTTTACAAAACCCCATAGAAATCATCATTAGGGTGCTGTCATTGAAAGGGCTTTCTACGTTATTTACCTCATTAGGGAATCTCATAATATCATCCTTTAATGACTTATCCTTCCATTGAAAAAACATAGCAAGGTGACAAAACAGCATGAGCTACCTCCTTAAAGCTCTGTATTGATCAATATATCTTTTCTGACACTCTTCCCAACTACCAATCTACGAGCTGGAAGGTTCTTAAGCAACGTTTAGGGGACATCTTCGAGAATGGCTGGAAAGACACAGCATTTGACCAAGACATTAGTCATTTAAAGGTCTATCTGAATGTTGAAAGCATCCAAATAATTATATGGATCACTTTTCCCATCATATGGTAGGATGGCAGGGATTTTGAATTGGTGAGGGAGAGGCTCTATCTCGATTTCCTTGGAAAACAGGGTCCTCTCCTCATAGCGATCTGATTGGTCTCGAGTTAAGAGACATTTTTCCAATCACTATACCTTCTATAATAACTCCTCCATCATTTTATCTTGCATTTCTTACCGTCGACCCTTAGTACTATCATAACCTGTGTTCAAGCCCTCGGTGTGATACGAGCTCTCAGGTCGTCGATTTCCATCATACTTGTGACCTCAATGATCCTGTGACTCAGATCGCGAGCTGGAGGAGCGAGTTGAGTCTGCTCATTGAGGTCCTTCCCCAACTGGCCTTCCTTCTTAAACTAACACCTCTTTGTGTGGCCCCCAATCCATTCTCGCGATTATGGCAACTTCAGCCTGTTTTGTACTCCATGGGCATGTGCCCAGGTTAATGCAGCTACTGCATCAACAAGTCTCCTGACTATATCCTTGAGTGCCTCCTGGCGCCAATGCAATGCTTGTACACCATTAGTTTCAGGGGAATGGAAAAAGTGCTTGCTGGGAATGGGTTTCCATCTTCTAGCATATTTCGTTGTAGCTATCCATAGCCACTCGGCTGGTTAGCGACGGCATCAGAGCTCCTAGTTATTCTTCTTCTTGCATCACGATTGGTTGGTGAATCAACAAAAAAAATAGCCTGGTCCCACCGGGCATGCCAAAATATTGATGGTCGATTTTGGTATTCGATCAACCAAGAATTTTGATATCTAAACTGTTGTAAAATATGAGAAAATATAGAAAGACAGTAAGGGAAAGAAGAATGAAAAACAAAGTGATCACATAGGTTTTTAACGTGATTTGGCTAAAGTCAGTTTGACCCCTACGTCTACGGTGATTGTATATTGCTTAGTGTGGTTGCTTTCCTATTTGTATTAGCAGAACAAGAATATAAATGTTCTCTCAATATTTTGATAGAGTTTCGACATGTATTTCCATTCTCTCCCTACAATGATCTTTTTCCCTATTTATAGAAGCGGGGAAGGTTATAAGTGTAATTTAACAAATTATAAAACTATCATTATCGCCGCTACGGGCAATAAATGTTAGGCATCAAGCAATAAATGCTGAATAAATCATTGTCGATTTTTTGGGGCTAATTTGCCAAGTGGGAGTGTTTTAGACTGCTGATTGGACTTTCGGTGCTCTGTAACTGTGCCTAGGGTGGCTTGCTTAGCGACCTAGGATTGCCGAATGATTCAAGCTTGTACTTGGGCGATCTGTTGGCTTGGCTTCTGTGACATTGCTCCAGAATGGGCCGGTCCTTTTTGCCTTGAGCTAATCCGTTGGGCCTTCACTAGCTTATTTCACTTAGTCCCGAAAAGTATCCATAACACTATTAAAAGTATATCTATTTCTAAACTCTAACCAACATCAAATATAATAATAAGTTTAGATGTTGGTTGTTTAATAAAAATTAAAATTATAATTTTTTTTATATCTATAAAAATATCATTGTGCTTATATATACATTGATTTTTCTTTCATTTCACTTTTATTTAACGAAATCATTTTTATATTTTGTAATAATGTGTATAGTTCTTGCAGCTATATAGAATTGGAGCATCAGACTTTTTTAAATATAGACAGTGGGTGAATCACCAAAAATTTTGTCTCTTTTAATATGTTACTTTTTTCCTTTTATCATTAACTTTTTTTTATGATTAATTAATACATTATGATAATTTTAACACTTTTTATAGGATTGAGCAAATTAAATATATTCTCTTTTTTTATTACCTGTGATTAGTTCAGATATTTAACTAGTGTTATAATAATTTTAATGAAACTTAATTTCGAACTCATCTCGATGATTAACATTATGATGAAGTATTTTTGACATACTAAATCAGTTATTGTTTTAAATTAAGCCTTTTCTAGTCTGTTGAAATTTATAATTTCATCTTTATATTTTTTATTAAGTTCTTAGAGTTTAATTTTACTTGCAATTAATTTAATACCATAATTAATTTTACATTTTTATACATAATTGTTCATTATGATAACCGTTTTTCGATTTATGCTGTAATATCATGACATAAGAATGAAAAAAGTAGAATCCTAGCAACAAAAATTACTAAAAGAATAAAAAATAATAATTTCGATCATGTATATTTTTATTTTATTAGATTGGATTACATTGTATTTATCTGAATATTTCCTTCAAATTCAATAATTTATCGTTACAATGAATAACTCTTCATTTTTATATCACGATATAATTGAGTAAGTCTATAAATGTTAATTATGTTGTATAATTACAAATAAAATTCTTTAAATTAACGCGAAGTAAGGAACTAATAACAAATAAAAATAAACTACAAGACCTAATTAGAAGGGAAAAAAAACATAAGGAGAAAATTATAAACTGAAATAAATTATATGAATTAAAAGTTTAATTTAAAATTATTTTAATATTGGGAAGCGAAGCATAAAGACTGGTTAAAATGGAATCAACTTAATAAAGATGATCTTTTTTTCTTTTTTATAGACAACTTAATGATTCTTTGGTGCACTTAACATTTTTTGAAGAAAAAATCGCTTTTGTTTTGGTAGAAAAAAAAATCGCTTGGTTGAACCTTCGAGAACTAAATTTCAGTACTTAAATAGTTAGGGATAATTTTTTTTTATTGACTAATTCTATAAACTTATTATCATACAAAAAATATACATATATTTCTCGTATAAATCTAAGAAATATTTTGGACTCGTTTTAGAGATCATCATTTAGAAAATAATTGTTGATAAAAATATGTTTTATTGGCAAAATCCGTAAACTTATTGTCATAAAAAAATACATTTTTTTTAAAAAAAAAATCTCTACACGTTAATATAGATTGTCATTCTAACTGTATCATTTATTTATTTAGTTAAAAGTGGTTATATAGATAGATAAACGAAACTCAAGAGAAGTCAAAATTTAGATCTTGAAATCCTAAATAAAATATCTATTTAATTTTTTTTGTGTTTTTCTGTCAAAAATCATATGTATGCTATTGAACTCTAGTATAAATATTTTCTAAGTGTAAAAAAAATGGAAACAACACATAGAGAATAGTATAAGATTTGTGACACTTATTAATTTTTTACGATATTTTTTTTTTCAATTCAATTAGTAAATTATAAGTAGTACCATATTTATTTTTCATGCAGTAATTTTTAAAAAATTGCGCCATAACAAACACACAATTGAAAGTTAACAATTTTTATTATGTCAATTTCAGGATTTATTAATAAGATATTAATGGTTTTAAATTTTATTAATATAGTTTGCATAAATTTATTTTACAAACAACAATAAATTTTATGATAATTTAATTTATTAAAATATTATGTAATGAAATAAATAATATTTTTACTTAATATATGGATAAAACTAAATATTATAAGTAAAAGAAAAGAAAATTGCCTATTTACAAAGGAAACTTGAACAATAAAAAAAATGATTTGCATGTCTTCACATGTAAAATTCACATATTCCTGTAGAATAATTTTTTTTTCTCACATTTAACAGAGGACAGAGGACGTGGCTTATGCAATGAAATATTAATGTGAAAGTGAGACAAAAGATGAAAGGCAAGAGAATCGTTTCCTTCACCATATGTAAATATTGTGGTCAATTTTCAAGGAAAAAAAAAAACTTTTGTAGTCAAAATTCACACAAAAAAAAATATTGTAGTAAAAGGTTATACTTTGATATGCAATAAAACAATTTTATATTCTTTTTCGTATTTTTATGAAAGTTTAATATAAAATCTTATAATTCAAACTTGCATAATTTTTTTTTTTTAAAAGTACTTCAACATTTCTTAAGTTTTAATAAAATTTTGTAGATTTCTTTTCTAATTTCAAAATCTAATCAGATTTCTATTAAAAGATAAAAAAAATAATATCTTTAAATCTAAATTTGAATACTTTATTAAAGAAATGATGAGAAAAAATAATTATACATTCAAATTAAACAATGTAAGATATTTTAAATATTTTACAACTATATATATGCTTGAATTAAGTTCAAAAGACAACAAAAACATTACACTTATATAACAAGTTAATTTCTTTTATTAGTCATATTTTAACTGTTTAAACTTAATTAAAGTATATTTTTAATCAAAAAAATACTTATGATGTGTCATATTGTTAACTTTGAATTGTATAGACATCTTTTTACAGCATTTATATTTGATTTACATAAAAAGTTAATTTCTTTTATTAGTCATATTTTAATTATTTAAACTTTATCAAAATATATTTTTAATCACAAAATACTTAGAATATATCATATTATTAAATTTGAATTATATAGTCATTTTTTTTCATCACTTATGTTTTGATTGTTTGGAATTAATCAATACATATTTTTAATTACAAAATACTTAGTATATGTTAGATTGTTAAATTTGAATTATATAATTATCTTTTTTTTACCATTTCTTAATATGAAATTTAAATTTAGGTTTGAGTGTAGTATTTTTTTATATTATGAAGGAGGTCTGAACAGATTTTAAAATTAGAAGGAAGGATTGTGTAATTTTATTAAAACTTAAAGAGGTCAAAGTATTTTTTTCAAATTCTTTTCAAAAGTTGTCTATTTTAAATTAAAAGTTATAATTATCAATGAAAAAAGTTATATTAAATACAAAAACCTTTTCACAAACATTAATAAAATATGGGATTACTAACCTCTATATCTTGACGTGGAATTAGTATCATCCACTTTTTTAGTCGGACAAAAAGTTCATCATTTCCTTTTTATATCAATTCAAGTCGATGGGATATTTTAATAATTTTAATTTTAAAAAAAAGTCTAAATTTAATGAAAAGGAAGCCTAAATTATTTTTCAAAAGGAGACATTTAATTATTGTCTCTCTCAATACTCTCACTTAATTTTTTTTCTAAATTTTTCATATTTTATTATTTTTTTTACTCCAATCTTTTCTTTTGCATAAGAACCCAAATTTTATTTTTTAAAAATTTTAGATAGAATAAGTCAAAGTCTTTATTCTAAATAAGATGTTATATTGTTTGAGATGTTATAATTTAGATTTTTAGTTGATTAAAAGAATATTCAAATTAATATATGTAACTAGAAAAATTAACATTTTATGAAATAGGTTTATAATGAAATATTTAATATATATATATAGCGTTTTATACTGGACGACTTTTATGTAAAAAAATAGTTGATACAGATATAATTAAACACAAAAATTTTTTCTAAAGAATCAACATAAGCATCTTAATTATAAATGTTTATAATGAAATATTAGATAGATATAACTAAGAAAATTGAAGTGATTACTTAAACAAATTAAAGTAAAGAATGAATTTTAAAAATTTAAATTTTAAGTGGGAATATAAAGAAAGAAATAATAATTAAAGCAATTGTTGATGGTAAAGTTTGGTAAGTCCCAAATCCTAGTCAACAGGAATTATTCTTGTATCCCTAAATTGCAATCTGGTTGAGAAAAACAGGAAAACAGCTAAAGCCAAGAAGAAGGAGGAAGAACTAGATCAAGACTAGAAGATTTTTGGCATGGTTCGGCTAAAATCAGGTAGCACTAGTCCCTACATCCAAGATATTACTTTATTTATTTGATGAAATTTCTACAAAGTTTTAGTATGTGTTCTCTAGCTTACCTTACAATGATCTCCCCTTCCTATTTATAGATGTTAGGAGGTTACAAGTGTAATTACATAAGTTATATTTCTGTTACATTAAATAATAAATGTATGTGACAAGTATGGCTTCTGCAAGTCAACTTCTACAAACTACCTTTTGCGTGTAGGCCCTTGCCAGTTGTTACTTGCAAACTAGCCCCACAAATTGAGTCTGAGAGGGTGCTTACTTCAAGTTCACCCCTTGGTGAGCTTCTGTCTGGGTGAGATGTCGTGTCCCACGAGCTAGGACTTTTGATCTAGGGTCATTGCTGGTCTTTAGCGAACAATGTCGAACTTACGAGCTCATATTTGGAGATGTGAGCTTACGTAAGGTGAATTGTTAGCTATATGAGCCGAGGCTTATCCCTTAGCAAATTGGGGCCTCTGCCTCATTTTGTGCTTTGAGCTTATAGTATGCGATTTGGTGCTCTTAAGCAATCTTAGATTTGGGGCAGGTTGAGCTTTTTTTATTTCGATTCATCTGTCACTGGGCTTTGCTAACCCATTTTGAGTAGTATTAGAAAATACCCAAAATATTAGCCCCTAACTCTCAGCTCATTTTGTAGGTTGAGAGTTGTAGTTTATTGACAAAGGCTTCATTTATGGATTACCGTGTAGTCAAAGTCTTTACGTTCAGCTCGTCATTTCATCTGCTCCAAGCTATACTTCTTATTATACGTGTCTCATAGCAATGGGCATGCCAGCCTCATTTTTTTCTAAGCCATTTAATTAAAAGTAGTTGGATTTCTTCTGCAATCTTCGATGAGACTAGGCTGGTCTATTTCTGACATGAGAAATTCTTTTTTCCTTATAGAATCATCTGATGGGTGCCTCATCTAAGCCCCACATGTTTCTGACGGTCTATTTTTCAATGAGACATGTGTGGCCTACCATACAGGAAGTCTTTATGGACAATCTTTCTTCGAGGACTTTGGGAGATCTTACGCAGATCTTGGATTATTTCCTCATAATTATGCCATGGGGTATAGCATTTCAAAATGCATTTGTTTGCTTCTTTTGGATTTTTAGTGCTGGGCTAAGAGCTAGAAAGGAGCTTTTAGCTAAGGAGGATGACAAGAAGAAGATTGAGGAGCAAGTGTGCCCATTGGTCCTCCTACTGGTTAGAGTTTATCTCCAAGAAGCTAGTCTTATTTCCAGAATGTAATAGCTGTAAGCTTGTTTTAATTTGTATTTTGAATCTTCTAATGTAAATTTACCTCGTTGAGTGAGGCTTTTAGTGAATGAACTTTTCTTCATGATTCTTGCATGTTAAGCTGAATATTCTGTAAATCACATATCGTAACATAGATTCTTACAAATCATAATAAAATGAGATGTTTAGGTAACCAATCGGCCATATTTGTCAATGAATATGAGCATCAGAGTGTCTTAGTGATAAGTAGTGTATAAGTAAGTCGCATAAGAGTTATGCCTAGTAGTAAGTCGCATAAAAGTTGCGAGCAATAGGTCGCATAAGAGTTGCAAGCAATAAGTGGCATGTGAGCTACTCTTTGTGAGCCATTCCATAGTAATCTTGTTGCTTAGTAGGTGGTATGAGTTTGACCTTGCCAGTAATCTCATTGTTCAGTCTCACAGTAATCCTGTTGCTCAGTCTTACAACAATCCCGTTGCTCAGTTTTATAACAATCTTACTGCTCAATGGAACAACAATCTCGTTGCTCAGATCCACAGTAGTCTCATTGGTCAGTGAAATAGTAATCTCGTTGCTTAGTTTCATAACAATTTCATTACTCAGTGAAATAGCAATCTCGTTTCTTAGTTCCACAACAATCTCATTGCTTAGGTAAGAAATGAATGACCCTACCAGCAATTTTATTGCTTGGGTAGGTAACGAGTTTATTTTAATGCCTCCGTGCCTTAACGACCTTATAGCTCTAACTAAAATGAGTTTATTTTAGTGCCTCCATGCCTCGGCTGACAGGATGGCATGAAGTTGAGCTTAATTTTGTTAACATAGAATAACTTTCTTCTTATATAACATTTCGTTGAAGATTAGCAAATAGAAAGATTCGAAGGGCTTTCATCAGCCTCTGAACAACATTACAGCATTAAAATATGGTCCTAACAGAGGGGCCCTATTCGTGATCAGCGATCCGCTGAGGCTACTGAGGTTGTTGCCTAGAGGGTTGGACTATATAATCTTGTAAGCAACCTCTCTTAATAAGGCCCTCTATGGTATCCTTAAGTGCCTAACATTCCAAGGTGTTATGCTCGACCTTGTTACAATAGGTGTAGAACCTGTTCGTGTCTCTGAACTTGCTGGGGGCCCTCAAGGGCTTAGGTTTCCTAAAATCTTCCCTACTTCTTTGTATGGTAAAGATCTTATCTTGAGTGTCAAACAGGATACTGTAGCTTTCATGGCAACCTTGATGTCGGGGCTGCTTGGTTCTCACTTTCTTCATGAGCTGGATATTGGAATCAGCCTTCTGACTATCATTGTTTCTCTTTTTACTTTGAGTGGAGTTATTCACCTCATCCTCTTGTTTGGACTTTGTGCCAAAGGTTTCATCCCACCTGATCTGTTTAGCAGCTCGTTCGTAAAATTTAGCTAGATCTTTTACTAGGGACTTGTAGAGGCTTTTATATAACTTTTCATCTTTGCAAAGTCCCGCTGAAATAGCCATCAAGATATTTTCCTTTGAGGGATTCTCTATTGAATTGGCCTTTGTTGGTGTATACCCTAGAAGCCAATCATAGGACGATTGTTTTTGCATACATTATATCACATTTTAAAGGCAATTTATTTATTATATTTTGTTATATCTGCGTAATATATATAAATATAATAATTGTCCCTAGAATAATTTATTATTCTTAAAATATCCCTAGTTAAGTATTGTTATGAATTGGGATAGTAATAATACAGCGGGACTAGTATGTATGATGATTAATGACCAAAAGTCATGGATATGAGATATCAAATCATCACATGGGTACATGTTAGAGAACAAAATGTACTGGATTGACTCGCTATAAGAATGCTACATGGATGGTTATGTGTCATAAGCAATTCTTATAGTGACCATAATGTATAAAGTCCTTGGACCTGAAAT
>JANHAO010024478.1:0-11611 GCA_026873985.1 Saraca asoca
TCTACTTCTATCCTACTCAGTTCTTTCTACTGTTTCTTTCTTTCTGTCTGCTGTGAGTTTAACATAGAGTTCCAAGGCTCTATCACCCTCTTTCCCTTCTACTGTTCTACATGAATCTTGAAGGAAAAAATTCCTAACTATTAAAGCAAGATATAGGCAGATAATATCAACTAAAGCTGAAGAACATGTAGTGAAAATAATACCGTTCCATCATGGCAGCCAGCAAGCAAATAATCATCATGGGGCAAAGTAGACCACTCCACAGTCAGTGGAATGCTGTGAGACAAAAACAGTGGGGTAAATTTAACCACATAAAAAGATAAAGGACAGATAAATTAAGAAAAAACATGAAAGTTCAATAACATCATGCTGCAGCATGAATTTAACCAACAGTCAACTATTTAATAACTTTAATCAATTGAACCACAGTATTCTACTGATTCAGCTAAAGTCTCCACAGTGGTAAGTACAGAATCCAAAGATGGCAAATTCTATCCAAAAAGAAAAAAGAAACAGAAAAAACACTGCTTACTTTGTTAAAAAATTTCTAGAACTGCTATATATGAATTAATTCTAGACCAAAAAAAAAAATTAAAACATATTTAGTTGAATATTGGTGCATTTGATGATAAGTACTATTCTTCATCATCATACATACTTTTAATAAGTAGAAATTTATCAATAATATGAATGTGACTACTATATGCTTTTTATTTTATGCATTGTATCAAAGAAACTGTCTATGTTAATAAGACTATAAGAGTATTCTATCTTCATTCTGACAAGCATTTACATTGATAAATTTTATTATATAATTCAAAATTTTGCCAAAACTCAAGCTCTCTTTGAATGTCAAATGAATGCATATAATTTGCTTATCAATTGGGTTTATAAGTTTCTTACACTTACTTATCTAATTATGACACTCACATAAATGAGAATAAATCAAGTTGGTTCATAGTTGTTCAACAGATATTAGCAACATTTTTACATAGAAGAAAATGTTACCTTTGTAAGCTACCACGCTTCAACATTGAGCATTTGAATACAGGCTCTAACTTTATGAAACGTGGATCAGTACCATCTGCTTGCAAATAAATTGCTCTCAATGCATGAGGAAGGGGAACATCCCACCTGCAATTCAGATATGTAGAATGAAGGAGTAACAAACAAGACAGATCTATTGACATGTCCAAATTCCAAATATCTCAAATCTAAAGATGATGATTACCACCAAAATATAACTGAATTTGGTACCAAATGAATAACCTTAGTTGTAAAAAAAAAAAAAAAAGGATATGTATGCCTCATAAATCACAAAATTATCAGGCAGAACATCAATAGTAAAGCAGATTAAGGCATAATTTATCATTAAAATTTAGTAAAGCAACATCTTACACTTCTAGGGATCCATTGCCCAACAAGACAGCAAGATAACCCATTCTGTGCTTGCAAATGTCATCGGATATCTTAGGAGGTCGCCATTTCACATCCCATGCCACCTTTCCATTATGAGCAAGACATGATACAATTCTTGGCAAAGCAACATCTTCTGTAACAGAGGAAGTAGCAGCAAGTGGACCCAGTTCAGAGCCACATGGTTGATCATTTACGTCATCCTCAAAATGTGTCAACAGTAGTGGATTTCTATCATTGTCAGACTTCCCTTTCATTGGTTTAGGTTTCCTTATACTCCTTTGAACAGGACTTATTGACAAAGGGTTGCACGTAGACACAACTTTGTCAGTATGCTTTTGCTTTGTGTCTGTGTCTTGTTGTAAAGCATATTCTGTGCAATTGCCCGAAGACCCATGTGGAGGGGAAAACACAGCTGAATTTTCTGGACATTGAACAGCAAGAGCTTGCACATATTGGCCTTCAGAATTCAGATTATCCACAGCTGCTTCTTTTGGATTCTTTCTAGCTCTTCCTCTAGGCGTCTTTATTTGGGTTGATTTGTCATTTGTGGCTTTATTTTTTTTACGTCCTCTGCTTCTTTTCTCTATAGGAAGAGATACCCCTTGATTATTTTCAGGAACCCCATCTAAAGCAAGATATTCAGCAGAGTTTACTGGAAATTGAACAGCAAGAGCTTGTGCATGCTGAGTTTCACAATTCATTCCATCAACTGCTACTTTGGTCTGATTCTTTTTAGGTGTTCCTTTTGGCCTCTTTATTTGGGTTAATTTTTCAATTTTGGCTCTTTGTTGTATAGGTTCTCTTTTTCTCTTCTCTGTAGGTGGGGATACCTCGTCATTGTTTTCAAGAATCCCCTCTGGAGCACAAAATTCAGCAGAATTTTCTGGAAATTGATCAGTGAGAGCTTGCACATGCTGAGTCTTGAAATTCTCATCAACAGCAGCTTCTATTGGATACTTTCTAGGTCTTCCTCTTGGCCTCTTTATTTGTGATGATTTGTCAATTGCCATTCCATCCTTGTTAGATCCCCTTTTTCTTTTATTTGTGGGAGGAGGCAGTTCCTCAATGTCTTCAATGTTATTCACAACACACCATATTTGTATGACACCTCTGCCACTAAGTGGGGCACCCATCTTGTGATAAGAAGCTCCAGGAGGATGAGCAGCAATGGCAAGAAACTATAACAAGGATCAGAAAAAAGATGTCTTCAAATATGAGATTTTACTAGAGAAAGTGTCCATAATTTTCCCAAAATCTCCATGCCTGAAGTGGAAAGCTTAGTAGTTCACTTCATCACATACAAATACAAGTGAAGAAGACAAAGGATTAGGTTACTTCATTTTCATTCCAAATCAATGAAAATAGAAGGCATCATGCATAAAACTTCAAATAGGCAATCCCTAACCATGTTCTATGTCAGATGACTCAGAACCAACAGCCTGACAGAACTCAACATTTAGAATGCGCTCAAAAGACTTAGCCAAACAGTATGAAAGCAATTAAAAGGACTAATGATCATTCTTAAAGAAACCAAGTACCTCGCATTTAACTGAACAATCAGGCTTTTCATGAATCCGAGGACACCAATCCAGTGCCCAAACTGACCCTCCGGCATACATCACAAAGTCTTTCCTGCAACAAGATTTGCATGAGGAACTTAGCTAAACTAAATGAACTGATAGAGATAGAATACCATAACCCACAGGCAAGTCTACCAGAAAAAATGTCATATATTTTATACAAACAAGTCTTATAATTCAGCAGGTATGTAATTGATTAAAACAGAGAATAACGTCAATATCTAAGCCATACCTGGATTTCTGAAATTTGACATCCCCAACCTGCCCGACCTTCTGCATATCATGCAAGCAATAAAAACACAATGCTGATACTTTGTTTGCAGTATAACAACTAAAACACACATGCTCAGTCTAGCTTGTACCTTAGGAACTGATGCAGATGAAAATTGAGGCAAGTTTATGCTGCCGATAACGTCTTTCCCCTCTGGACTCCCAAGTCCATCAGCGAACCTAATGCTCTTTCCCTCATATTTAAAATGTTTCCATTCTCTGAAATAACAAAAATAAAATCATTTATAAACTGATATATAGAGATAAATGAAGAACCAAAAGTATAAAGCTTAGTATTTTCACCTCAAGAAAGTGACTGAGGAGTACAGTCTGTGAATCTCGCTCTGTTCAGTGTTGATATCTTCTTCACCACAAAGCTTAGCAATGGTGTCCCTGTCTCTGAAAAAATTTTCAATCGAGTAATCAAATAGCGATACATTAACTCTACCATCACTGCCATCTTCAATTGCTTTCGTTGGATTCTCTGCTTCCACAGCAACTGCCTCTGAGGCTACCGTTTTCTTCTTCGTCGTCGTCTTCTTTTTCTTCTTCCCCAAACCACATAGCTTTGCAATTGATAGCTCCTCATTAGGAGTTTCCATAACTTAATTTCTTCTGGTTAACAGTTACAGACGAGTACAATTACAATTCTCAATTATCTACGTGCACGATTCGAACCCTAGACCTGTCATCACGTCCGCTGCGGAAGGTATAAAAAAAAATTCTGTAAGCGCAAGGACCATACCACTTCCGAAATATTGTGGGCTAATGGGTTGCAGACTCGCAGTCAATATCATGGGCCTCTCACAACTAGAGCCCACTTTTTCGTAGGAAAAAGCAAGCCCACTTTCACCATCTTCGTGTTTTATCCCTGAAGTTCCAGACACATGTTTTATGGATTTATCTCATCAAACTTGAGAAATCATTGTTTAAACACTTGCTTCAAATTATATATAAATTTTTTTAATTTATATATCAAGTGTTCTTTGTCTTTCTCATGAAAACCATCCAACTGGTTCATATAAACAATTTTTAACAAATTATCATTTAAAAAAATTATTTTAACATTTATTCGATAAAAATTCATATCGAAATATATCACCAATATCATAATAATTCAGAATGAGTCTTTAGTTGAAATAGATAAGAAAGTTTCTTTATAATCAGCACCTTCTTTTGGATTATAGCCATTTGTCATCATTATGGCCTTACGCATCTCAATCTTCCTTTAATTGTCCCATTTTGGTCTAAAAAACTCATTTTCATCCAGTAAACTTCCAACTAGCATGCAATTTTATAAAATCCCATACATTGTTCTAGTATCAAAACTGATTTGTCCTTTATAGCTTTCATCAATTCTGATGAATTAGGACTCGAAATGATTTTCTAAAAATCGGTAAGATCATTGACATCAAACTCATGCTCTTGTATGTAAACCAAATAATCACTAGTAATCATTGATTTGCGAGCCCTTTGGGATCTCCTCAAAGGTACCTATTCATTTACAAGACTTAGCTTCCTTTCTTTTACTAATGGAGCACTTAGCTGTCTAACTTCCACCATTTGTTTTACTATTTGTTATACTGAATCAATTTCCATATCAACTCAGTACCTTCCAATTAGCGAATATGCTAGTGGAATAATGACTTGAACCTCTTGAAGAGAGATGTTATATAGTTCTTCTTTTCCATTATGCAAACAGTCCTCAAAATAAATGACATAGTCTAACTCATTAACCATGGTAGTGTATGTTATACAATAAAATCTGCTACCTTTGGGATCGCTATAGTCTCTAATAAAGTAGCTACTAATAGTTTTTAGGTCCAGCTTCTTTATAAATGAATTATATGGATTCACTTTAATCTTAAAAGCCCAAACATGGAACTGCATAAGATTAGGCTTTTTCTTATGTACCAATTCATATAAGGTTTTAGGTGCAGACTTATAAGGGAATTGATTCAGAACATACGTAGTGATTTTTAAAGCATTGTCCTATAGAAAGTCTAGCAAAATGATATGTGCCAACATACATCTCACCATGTCTATAAAAGTGTGGTTCCTCATTTTTACAATCCCATTTTGTTCGGACATTCCAAGCATAATGTAAGGAGTCTCAATTCCATAATTTTGAAAATATCTTGGAAAAGGGCTAAGATTTCTACCAGTTTCATTGTATCTATCATAATACTTATTACCTCTATTAAAATTGATGTACTTAATCTTTTTCCTAATTTGAGTTCAATCGTAGTCTTGAACGTCTTAAAAGCATTTAATGATTTCTACTTTTTAGTGAGGAGTTCCACCAAGCCAAATCTTAACTCATTATTAATGAAGGTGATAAAGTACTTATATCCACCCATAGCACTCGGTATATTAGGCCTACTAGCATCAATATGAATTAATTCCAAAACACCTTGTCTTCTGATTCTCTTTCCTCTTCTTTAGGGAGTTTTCCCTTGATTTAATCAACACATATATCAAAGTGAGAAAAGTCCAAGTCATGAATTTCTTATTTTATCAATCTCTCCATCATTCCTTTAGAGATATAACCCAGAAGCCTACACTATAGCATCGAAGATCTCTCATCAATTATACCTCTTTTATTTCCAACCATAGTGTTTATTGAATTTACAAAAGCAGGGTCTAAATCAATCTTATATAAGCCATCACACAAACAACCAAAACCAACAAAAACAAAATCATAAAACAAACTAACTTTTCCATTCCCAAAATGATAATTGTATCCAAACTGGTTCAAAGCAACAATTGAAATCGAATTCTTTCTCATAGAAGGCACATAAATGGTATCTCTTAATTGTAAAACATGATTAGAAGCTAATCTTATGGCCATTACTCTAATATGCTCTAGTTGTATTTTGTCTCCATTTCCCAACCTCACAATCTGCTCTTTTTTACTTGGCTTCCTCTTGTTTCTCAGCATTTGTAAAGAATTGATAATGTGAATTATAGTACCAGTGTCTAAGCACTAAGTATTTGATGGAACGTTTACAATATTAGACTTAAAACATACTAGAACTAAATGAATACCTTGTTTTTTCTTCTCAATCTACTTCTTAAGCTTATAACATTTTGTTTTCTTGTGTCCATATTTTTTACAATGCCTACAATTCCCTTTGAATAGAGGTTTCTTGGGTTTATAGTATTACATATTCTTGTTAACCTTGTGATTCTCAAAACTACGTTTCCCTTTTTTATTTTTCAAGTGTGGCTTATTTCCACACTTAGCATTTGATCCATGTGAAATGAAGTGAGTACTATAAACCTTTCTTTCTTTATGTCATCTTTTATTTAACTAACAATTGAAATCATCTTATTGATAGTCTGTTCACTCTTTTAGGTGTAATATGATGTCTTAAGAACATCATACTAAGCAAAAAGAGACTCTAAAGCATGCTAGATCAAATAACTATCTTTTAAGTCTATTTTCATGGCCTTCTACTAGTTTAGTAAAACACTAGCTTCATGATGTACTCACGAACCCTACTAATACCATCATAAGCAATCTTGTTAAGCAATGACAGGTAATGTCCTTTCTTAGCCTTATTGAACTTTACGAACTTCTAAACCACAAAGTCCATAAAGGCTTCGGCATTTAAAGAGTTAACAATGCTTTGCCTAATGATCTTATCCATAATATACTTCATAACCATCAAGCATACTCTATTAAAATGTGTTTACTTGTTATAAAGAGCTTTTTGCCCAACAATAAAGTTCTCATTAGTCATTGACTCCTCCTCTCTTAATGCTAAATCTAAATACGTGATTGTCAAATATAATTTCAATGATTCAGCCTAGTCATTATAATTGATCCCATTTAGCATTTCTACAGAAGTCAATTGCACAGGCAATGAGGCTGAGGAAATAGCAATTTATGCAATTTAACATAAATTTCTGAAGAAATGCATGTAAGTAGTCATGCTATAATATTTCCTCAGTATACTGTGCAATTTCTAAATAGTATTATACTACTAAACCTAACACTGATAGGATATTTAAGAATCTGTAATATAATACAAGGATCAAATATAATATTCCTCAAACTCAACACTAAAAGAGTATTTAGAATTTTAGAAACACAATATTCAACCCTCACTCTCATACTATTATCAACAAAACTACATTAATAATATCATACTAATAGGGTACAAATATCATTAACATAGCATTCTCCTAAATACCATACTAAATAACTTAATTTTCAGTCCTGCAACTAGTCTCATGATAAATAAGTACATAATTATGTAAAATTCTATGATATAATATAAGCAATTTATAATTCCTATATAACAATAATAGCATACATATAATCAATTAAAATTAATTCAACATGCAAATAGTAGCATATTACACTAGAAAAAAATTCATACAGTAGCTCAACAAGTAGAAATTATAAGATAAAGTTTTTAGGTCTAAAAATAACAATTAATATTTAAATAAATTAGGCAAAAATTGAATAAATAATTTTTAATTGTAGAAAATTTTGAAAAAATATACAAAAATTCTTCTCAAATAAAGGATGATGATGCCATCACCATCGTAGTTATCCATCAATAGGGCGACATGTGAGCCACACACACCTAATATGCGCGTAGGCTTTGTATACAATTGCTGGTGCCTCCTTTTCAACTCGAATCTTTGTTAATTGAGTTTTCTAGATTCGTTTTTGGACCCAACACATGCCATTTCAATATTTGGCCATTTTAGGTCATAGTTCCATTACAAGAAAAATGCAAAGTTATAATGTTCAATACTATTGCAAATGCGTTAAAAACAAATGATTTTTTACGGATAACAAACGTTGGAAAAACACTAGTAAACGTAAAAAAATTTTGATGTCTATAAAGGTAAAAAAATTTTGATGCTCTTAGAAGTCAGAAAATATATGATGTGGCAATGCCACATGGAATTTTTTATGCCTATAGTTGTCAGAAAAACATGATGACATGGCATGTGTATCCATCAATTTTGACATATATAGTTATAAAAAATGATAACATGGATTGACACATCATAGTTTCTGACGTTTTTTGACATCAGAAGATTGGATGACATGACAAAGCCACGTCATTAATTTTAAGTTTTTTTTTTACATTTATGGATGTCAGAAATAATGATATGGCATGTCATGTCGTAATTTTTGACCTACATTTATGTTGGAAGGGACGTTGGAAATATTGATGTGTAATTGCCACATCATTGCTTCCGACGTCCTTATTCATAAAATGGACATAAAAAATAATAATATTGACTATCATATTAATGTTTTTGATGTCCTTATACGTCAAAAACTATGATGTGACAGAAAAAAAATAAAATTTAATTGAAAGACATTTACATATGCACCTAATAATAACAATAGTAACAACAACATCTCATTTGTAAAAAATCCATAATACTAACCTAACCAAATTATTACATATAATATTTAAAAAGTTTTAAATATACTTCAAGTTATAAAATGTCACAATAACTCATAAAAAATGCCCTAAATTTGCTTCATCCTCAGCAACATCTTCATTTATAGGGATTTGAGCTTACGGTTGAGTCTGTGACGAAACTCTAAGATAATGTAGCCATATAATTAGACGTGGCGGCTGCGTTCAAGAATATGGTGGAGTTAGTTTTTGTCCTAGAAGAGGTTGCATCCATAGATGATAATAATATGGAGGACGCATCTATGAAGGTGGATGAGGCATCTGCGATGGTGGATAAAATATCGGAAGCGACATCTATGGTGCATACGGCATAAGAGGCTGCTGCATAGGTGATGGCTGGTGAAGTCTAAAGTGTTACATTAAGTAATTTACATTTTCCTGCAAAGCATCCATATTCTTTTCCAACTTAATTTGTCTTTATGAAGAAGAATAACCTCCAGTATGATTCATTATTGATCATATCATGTGTGCCTGTGATCCCATCCCATAAACTTGACCTTTTTTTCTCTCCTACAACCTGCCTCTATTGAGGTTTAGATGGCATAGAGATTGCAGTGTCTGAATTACTATTGATGCTGGAGTAGATAATAATTTTTCCTTTTCTTTACTAAAAGAATCTTGAAAAGGAAAGTGAAATATGAAAAATAAGTTTAAGAACTTACATGTGCCAAAAATAAAGTAGAATTGTTCAAACTTAGCTAAGTAAACAACTAATATATTTTTCAACAGCATAAAGGTCCACCCATTATCCCACATTCTTCTTTTTCTTCTTGTGTAAGTTAAGAAACACATAAGCAAATTAGGCTTTCATTCCAATTTGTTTTTCCTATTTTGCACATATTTAACATTATAAACAACTGAAACATTAATACATAATCAAATCAAAGTACATATATAAATTTTTACTTACATATATGAGGGCATGGTCCATCGCCAATATAGAACCTCCACAATAAAAAGATACATATGGATTTATAGCTCAAGTCTTCTTATTTTGCTCTTGCAACTTCTTAAAATTTGTATCGTTTTGATGAGCTAGTAGATTATCCCAAACAGAATCATTAATCCGAGTAGATTTTTTTTTTTGGTGCCTCATTGAATGCACATGACAACATTCTTAACCATTGAAGGTTAAAAGACTTCCACTACCCTAAATGATTTGCAGGGTTCCATGAACTATACATGTGAGCCAAAAATTTTTTTTAAAAAAATTAAAAGATGCAATTGCATAAAAAGCATATAGAAATAACAAATACTAAAGTTTGAATGTAAGTGTGAAATATTGAAAATTCTCTCTCAAATCACATTCTTTGTGTCTCTTGCTAAATGCTTGTCGTTTTCGACCATTCTTCTTTAAACTTTGTTTGCATAATCTCTCAATTTCTATGCATGGGCTCTTCTGTGGGATAAAACTTGTTGCAAAGTTCAAAAATATTATAACATGAATAGTCTTAAATTATTTATATGCATAAACATTCAAATAAAATTTTAGATACTCACATTTTTCAAAGCATTGGGATTATGTTTTTATCAGGCTCAAAAGTATACTATGGATAGCCTACTCCAATGTTACTCAAAGCTATCTGAGTGGAAGTAGATTGGAAAGCAGATGCATGAGGTGATAAGTGAGAAAGCTGAAAGAGAGGTTTCATAAGACAATGCTGGGTGAAAGATTGTAACACCTGAAAAATTAGGAAAAATAAAAAGAGAAATTTAAAATAAAATTTAAAAATTGAAAAGGGCCAAATTGAAAGGTTTTCAGGGACTAAAGTAAAAAGTCTTGTTTTCAGGTAGCACAAATTTTTGAAATAAGCCAAACTTTAGGGCCAAAAATATAATTTTTCCAAAAATAATTTTTATTACAAAATTTCCCCACCAGCCACCTTTTTCCCGTGCCTTCCTCCCTTCTCCAAAAACTTCTTTCTTTTTATAAAACTCTCTCTCTTTCTCCCTCTCCCGCAGACGCACTTTCTCTCTCTCCCTCTCTCTTCTTCGACTGGCTCTTCTTCTCCACCATTCCTTCATTGCTGCTAGCCAGCAAGCCTCTCGGATAGCCAACACCATCTCCGGCATAGCAGGAAAAGCCAAAGGCTTCTTTCTCTCGGATCGACGCCTTTCATTGCCCAGTTATGTCATCACCATTCAACATCTCTGATCGGCTAAGCTTCTTTGGTAGCTCACTTTCTTCTTCTTTCCGGTGAGCTTTGACTGCTGGGAGCTTGAATAGATGCACAGTAACCTATTTCTTTCTGCTTCCTTGGACATTGTTATTTCAGCCAGCCTTCTGGCTACTTCAGCTGGTTGAGGAATATGGGCCGCCGGTGGTGTCTTGGCTAGCAGCGAGCTACCAAAATTCACTTCGAGACCTGGTGAGTGATTTCAAGTCATTGGATTTATTTAATAATGGCCTTACAATTAGTTTCTCAAGATACTTATATTAGAAACTCTTTGTAGTACAGTTCGGCCAGCTACCAGTTTTGGGTCACCGACGGCACTCTGGCTGGCAGCGAGCTAAGGGTAGACTCTTTGAGACCCGGTGAGTAACCCTAGGTCATCGGATTTATTTTATAGTAACTCTACAGTTGATTTTTCAAGATATTCATATTAAAAGCTCTTAGTAGTATAGTTTGTTCAATAAGCTCCATAGGCTCACCGATAGCATCCCAGCTTCGACTGAGCTGGCTACTAACACTTTAGACCCTAGTGAACAATCCAGTAATCGTGTATTAAGATTTCAAGATAGTTATGTAAAACCCCCTTATGTGTAAAATTCCTAAAAATGGTATTCTGTTGTTAATTTCCTTCAGAAACATCTTTGGAAAGGTATTGAGGATGTTGATACTCTGATTGTGAGGTCATAGGGAATCTTCTCCATGTGGACAGTTT